>CAUYSK010072103.1:0-66257 GCA_963575035.1 Avahi laniger | reverse complement strand
GGAATTCCCTCCTTCTCAATGTTATAGAATAATTTCTGTAATATGAGTGCCATATCTTCTTCGTAAGTCTGGTAGAATTTGATTATGAATCCATCTGGTCTGGGCCTTTTTTGTTGTTGCTGGAAGAATTTTTATTACTGCTTCATTCTCACTGCTCATTATTGGTCTGTTTAGGAGTTCTACTTCTTCCTGATTGAGTCTTGGAAGGTTGTGTGTCCAGGAATTTATCCATTTTGTCTACATTTTCTAGTTTATGTGTGTAGAGGTTTTCATAGTATTCATGAATGATGTTTTGTATTTCTATGCTATCAGTTGTAATATCTCCTTTTTTATTTCTGATTGAGCTTATTTGGGTCTTTTCTGTTCCTGGTTAATCTAGCAAATGGTCTATCAATTTTGTTTCTTTCAAAGAAACAACTTTTTGTTTCACTGAACTTTTGTATTTTTTTTTGTTTTCCATTTCATTTTGTTCTGCTCTGATCTTTGTTATTTGTTTTTTCTGCTAGCTTAGGTTTTGTTTGCTCTTCCTTTTCCATTTCCCTGATATGTGATATTAGGTTGGTAATTTGTGATCTTTCTGACTTTTTCATGTGGCCATTTAAGGCTATGATTTTTTTTCCCTTGGGTATGCCTTTGCTGAGTCCCATAGATTTTGATAGCTTGTGTCCCCTTTGTCGTTCAGTTTGAGGAATCTTTTGCTTTGTATCTTAATTTCATTATTATCTCAATAATCTTTCATTAGCAGGTTGTTTAATTTCCACAACTATGTGGAATTGAGTGTTATTCTTGGAATTGATTTCTAGTTTTAATCCACTGTGGTCTGAGAAGGTACATGATATGATTTCGATTTTTTAAAATTTGTTGAGACATGTTTTGTGGCCTCAGACATGATCAGTCTTAGTCAATGTCCTATGTGCTGATGAGAAGAATGTATATTCAGTAGTTTTGGGGTAGAATGTTCAGTAAATATCTATTAAGTCCATTTGTTCCAGGGTCCCAATTAAGTCCAGAGCAATCTCCACAACACCAGCCTCAGTGAAGACGGTCTTGCCCAGCTCCCAACTCGAATATCCTACTACTGTCTGGCAAACATCCCAACACCCAGCATAAACAGCATCCAGCATAGGCTTGAACAGAAGCAATTGTAGGTGAACAGATCAAATCAGAACAGCTGCATTACAGGCTTCTAGTGCATATGCCCCTTACCTGCCATGTCAACATTTCAGAGAAAGGGAAATAAAGAACCATTTAGGGACCTCCCTTTCTTCTAATTAAGCAAGAGAGTTTCCAGCAAAGAATAGGTGCCCTACAAACCTATTAGCCCCAAGTGAAGTAAAGAGGTTTTGGATGAGAAGAAAACAGTAAAAGAACCCTGGCAACATGAAAAATTATAACAGATTGACACCTCTAATGGATCATAATGGAGCCACAGTAGCAAGTCCAAATTATAAGAAAATTGTTGAAATGACAGAAATGGAATTCAGAATATGGATGGCAAATAAGATGAATGAAGTTGAAGAGAAAGCTGAAAACCAACAGAAAGAAGCCAAAAAAATATTTTGGGAATTTAATGAAAAAATCATTAAAGAGCTAGACAACATAAGTAAGGATATAATAGAACTCAAAGAAATGAAAGAGTCATTTAGGGAATTTCAAAACACAGCAGAAAGCATCAGCAACAGAATAAAGCAAGGAGAAAAAAGACTCTGAGGTCTTGAAGACAAGGCTTTTAAGCTAACCAGTCATTTAAAGAAGCAGAGAGGAGAATGAAAAAGGTGGAACAATCAGAGAGATATGGTACTATGTGAAGTGAACTAACATAAGAATTATAGGTATCCCTGAGGGAGAAGAAGAAAGAGCTAAAAGTATGGAAAATCTATTCAATGGAATTCTTGAGGAAAATTTCCGTGGTGTCACCAGAGATATAGACATCCAGATCCACGATAGTCAGCATACTCCAGGAAGATTCATAGCAAGTAGGACATCTCCAATACACATTGTAATTAACCTGGCCAAAGTCAAAATTAAGAAGAAAATTCTACAAGCAGTTACATGTAAGCAACAACTAACCTATTATACAAAGGAAAATTCATCTATTCATCTATCCATCTATTTTTCCACCCAGCTAATCAACCAGTCATTAATTCCGTAAATATTAAGTTGTATTCTACTTATATAATGATTAGCAAGATAGACATGGTCCTATTTACATGTAGGAAGAGGATATTAAACCTATCACTTAAAAATGTGATAAATACTGTGGTGGAAAAAACATGTAGGAAGAGGATATTAAACCTATCACTTAAAAATGTAATAAATACTGTGGTGGAAAAAACACATCTCCTCTATCTGTACTCCCATCTACAAATACATCTTCCATGTTTATTTTTAGCATTATTCATAATAGCCAAGATATGGGATCAGCCTAATTGTCCATCAACAGATAAACGAATAAAGAAAATGTGGTGTGTATATGTATATATAATGGGATATTATTCAGCCATAAAAAAGAACAAAATCTTTCCATCAGGATTTTATTCTTTTCACTTTTCACTTAGCATGATGACCTCCAGTTCTACTGGAGCCAATCCGACGTAGCCAACCGCAGAAAGATAATATCACATGTTCTTACTCATATGTGGGAGCTAAAAAAGTTGGTCTCATGGGGGTAGAGAGTGGAGTTGTGGTTACTAGAAGTTGGGAAGGAAAATGTGGAGGGAGGAAGAGGAGAAGTTGATTAATGGGCAAACATACAGTAAACAGAAGGAATAAGTTCTAGTGTTTAATAGTACAATAGGAAGTTATAGTTAACAATAACTTATTGTATATTTCAGAACATCTAGAAGAGAATTGTAATGTTCCCAATGCAAAGAAAAACGTTTGAGGTGATGGATATCTTAATTAACTTGATTTAATCATGATACAGTATATACAGCTATCAAAATATCACATGTACTCAAAAATTACATATAACTGTTATAATAAAAATCTGTTTCTGATACATTTCAGAATAGAAGGTTTTATGTGGGAAATGAGGATCTAGAAAAACATGAGAGGGAAATGAAAATTACACTGAGACCTCACAGGTGTGTAAGGAGTGAACAAAAAATAAGGAAAGGTGAATGTTTAGGCAGACTGGAGCACAATGTCTGAAGACCTGCAGGGGAGAAAGAACATGGCATGTTCTAGGAGCAAAAAAAGAATAGCAATATTTCTAGAGCTTGGATGACTAACAGTGAGTAAGAAGTGAGGAGGCTGTTGGTATGAGCAGGGATTAGAACTTGAAAGCCTCAATAAACTGGTGAGAGAGTTTGAAGTTGCCATCTTGGATGAAGTGCAGAGAATGGGTTATCAGGTAGGAATTGGGGGAAAGACAAAGAATCCAGTTAAAAATCCAATCAAGAAGATGGTGCAGGGACCCAGGTGTAAGAGGGTGATCACCTCACCTCAGATGGTGGCTGTGGGATTGGAGAAAAATGGCATCATTCAAGTAAATGCTCTTAGTTACTAGGGACTGGGAGAACATGAGAACATCAGAATGAATAAATCTTCATAATCAGAAGGCACAGGTAAAACATCTACTTTTATGCTGATCAGGTCAGTTGCATCATCTTTGAAAAGGTAATAATTTCTAATAATTTGTTTTTGAGAGTTATTGTTTAGTCTTTCCTTTTAGCAAAATTGATTAACCTGTTGCTGGTGAGGAGATAGAAGAAACAAACGAGAATTTATATAGAAGAGATACTTATCTGGCATCCTGTAAGTTTGTTGTTTAATTTGGGGACAAAATCAAAGCAGGATGTCAAATTGCTCTTAATGTATAATGAATATAGTGTGATTGGACAGACCACATGTGGAGCCAGGGTCTCCTGTGCTCTTTTTGGAAGGGAATAAAGTCCATGGATAAGGACAGAAAATCTGAAAGGATTTTTCAGGTCTGGAGCTTCTGTCCCCTTGATTGAAAAAGGCATTAAGGCATTTGGGACATTAATTTTAAAAGAAGACAAATATATAGTAAATAATAATTGTTACATAAAGACATGGCATTATTGGTTTTTAAAAGCCCACTCGAAATTAAAAAAAACATAGCTATATTCCTATAAAATTTATTTTAGTGCCACATAGATATGATGCTTTAAGAATCTCTGTAAGTTAATGTCATCTTTATTCAATATTTGACTATAATTGGTGATTTGTGTGTGTGTGTGTGTGTGACTGATTTGCTTTTGCTATCATTGTAGGTTATTATTTTTGTGAATGTCAAATTGTCCATTTTTAAAGATAATTTTATTTACTTAAAGATGAAGAGGAACTTTGATTGTATGAGATTGCCTGCTGTGGCCTTAATAGTCAAAGAGATGGGTTAGTTCTCCTGGAAAAGGAAATGTGACCCTAGGATTATGCCCTTGAGAAATGATACTTCAATTCAAATTGGGATTCACAGAGTAATTGCAGCCTGTGGTAATGCATCTTCAACATCTTAAAGTAGCTGTTAGACGGTAGAGCTTTCCCCTTGAGGAAGGCAATATTCACTGGGAGATGTCTTTTGTCTCTTCCAAACCACTAAAGCAGCCGTTGAACAATGAACAAAGAAATACAATATATGGTATTTTCTGGAGTGATTTCAAAATTAACTGAGAATAAATATATTCTCATGAGTTTTAAACTGTGGTGCAAATAAAAAAATAAATAGAATAATATCTGGAAGGACTCTATATTTGGGTTAATTTTTATCCTTTTGTAGTGAATATGAAATTTGGACTTGGAGCTCTTAATGTACAAGCAAGTAACTGAACAAACTTTTCTTTCATGGGTCATTAAATTGTATCTGAACTTTTTACAAAAAAAACACGTAAGGAAGAAAAATATATCACCATTTTTTCTACCCCTTGTAGGTAAATGGTGACAGCAAACAGTGACGTATTTATTTGTAATTGCACGAATTGAGCTAATGGCTTTCTTAAATATCCAGTGAATGGGGTTAACATATTTGTTTTGTTGGAATTTGGACAGCAAATAACAAGATCTGATAAAAAAAAAAAAAAGTCCTTGGAACAGCTCTCCATTTACACTGAGGCTTGTAAAGCACAGAAAAATGTTAAGGTGGAGTAGACTGGGGTGGGTGGAAGAACAAACCATACCTAAAAGATAAGAGGCCCTAGGGACAGTCCATAAAGTGTACACGTTTCTTTTTCACATCCAGAACTGATGGGTGACAGACTGCCCCCAGCGAAGCCTGTTGACTGAGGGTTGAGATGAGAAAGGCTGGCTGTTAAGAGGAGATTATGAAAGCAGCAAGCCCAGAAGGAAAGACAAAAGCCAGGTTAGGAAACCAAGTGAGAAGGCTGGGGGTCATGGGAGAATGGATTTTAAGTCAAATTGGAAGAACCAGAAAATAAATGACAGACAGGTAGCAAGCTTGGGTGATCAAGAAGATGGGACAGCATGAGGAGGAACAAGGTGTGCTGTAGGTTGATCCGATCAGTTGAGGAACTAAATCTACAAATGCTGAGAGGCAGCTAGGCAGTTGATTTAGAAATTCTTGAACACAACGGTGGCTACTTAAAGGAAACCCCTTGGGTCTAACAGAGAACGGGCAGGGACCTGGCATTAAAAAAAAAAAAAATAGCAAGGTTTTCAGCCAGAATGGGTTGTCCAGAGTCCATGGAAGGTAGAAACTGAGAAACCTGTAGACGCTGTGGCAACACAGTGGTGCAAGCCAGGCAGTGTCAACGGCAGCACAGCTATACAAGAAGAGGAATAGGGCAGATTTATTAAAAAACTATGCAAAGAGCACTAATCATGTGGTGGGTACAATAGATGGGTTACAATGAAATTCCAGGGATGATTTTTGCCCTCAGGGATCTGAAAATCTGGGAAAGTTATCACCAGCAGCCACCCCTTCCCCAATCAAACCAAACTAAACAAGCAAGACCTCTCACAATGCTGCCGTTGTGTATCGTTCTGCTTCCTTTGCTTTATGACAGGTGGGCTTCAGGCCCCAGTGAGCCTGACCTGGAGGCTGGTGTGTGGCCAGGCTTGCAACAGTTCTGAGAGATGTGATTGCTGAGTGGACAGGAAATAGGCTGAGATATTTATTTTTACATCCTTCCTAATTTATTTCCTAGGCATGTAGTCACTGGATGCTGAGCAGCATAGTAATTCTGGAACTCTCTCCTTAGCCACATCAAGCATTAAACTCAAGATGAAGTTGTAGCACAGGTCTTTAGCATAGTATCATTGGTAGAGGAAAAAGGGATTCATTTGCCAGAAAGGTATGAGTTCTACTCTTTGAAGGAATCTATTTTAAAAATAAGAATACATATAATTTGAGGAGCCCTTCCCGACATTGATGTGAAGGCAACTGTCTTTGAAGCAGCCCCTCTACATTCTTCCTAAGTCTTTATGAGTGATTTGGAAGTACAAGTCTGGCAGGCAAGAGGGCTGTGTTATTCTTTAAACTTTTTCCTAACTGTCTGGCTTTAGGCACATCATCCAATCTCTCAGTGCTTGAGCACTACCATGGTTTGAATGTGTCCTCCGAAGTTCCTGTATTGAAAACTTAACTTTCAATACAACAATGTTGGGATGTGGAGTCTATAAGAGGTGAGTAGGTCATGAGGGCTCTGTCTTCCTGAATAGGTACACATCATTATTGTGGGAGTGGACTTATTATAAAAGTGAGCTCCACCATTTTTTGTGCCATCTCTCTCTCTCTCTCTCCCCCTCCCTCTCGCTCCCTCTTTACCCTCACCCCATAGACCCCACCCCATTCTCTTGCTCTTCTGCCTCCCATCATGGGATGGTGCAGCAAAAAGGCCCTCACCAGATGCCAGCTCCTCATCCTTGCACTTCCCAGCCCCCAGAACTGTAAGAAATAATTTTTTTCTTTATAAATTATCTAATCTGTGGTATTTTGTTATAGCAACAGAAGATGGATTAAGACAAACTCCTAGTCTGTAGCTGTATTCTGGAATCAAACATATGTATAATTGTTCCTGAGCTAGCAAATTTTCAGCTGAATAGATCGGTCTCATCATGGGCCTGTTAAGGCTGAATCTAAAGTCGCTGTTCTCCTCTCCACTTCAGTGTTCCCACCTTGTTCGTCTTGTTTATTCATATTCTCTCTCTCTCGCTCACAGGAAAAATGCAGACATCTTCTTGAAACCATCAGACATTATGAAGAAGCAGCCTAATGTTTTTCTGAAGGGATATGAGAGTCAGGAAAATTGTGCTCTTTCAAAATTTAAAAATTTGACTTAAAAATAAACACAGGTATTGTCATAGAAGTTAGATGAGTGCACATGATGATCCTTATAAAATGGAGGGTGTCATGTTTTAGTTACCAGCCAAGATTACCCGTTGGGTGGAACATCAAGGATGAGTGATGGGGAAACTCGGGCTCTATGGGATAGTACTTTCTGTGCATCTTGACTATCCCTGGGAGATCTTATTCCCAATAAGAAACACACACAGAAGACAGAGGGCCAGCAAGTGAAAGCCAATTCCAAAATGAAATCTTATCATTCCGCTCAAGGCAGAGATGACATCAGTTGCTTTAGTCATGAAACAATCTGGATTAATAATTAAAAGCTAAGAAGAAAAACCATATTGTTCAGTATTAACCATGACCTATTTGAGTTTTGTTTGTTTGGTATTTGGCTACACACAGATTTAGCCTAAGACAATACCTGGAGTAAATCAAGAAGGCCCATAAAATATGTATACTACTGTGTTTATCATGTTGAGCTCTTAGTGGTTTCAGAGAAGATAGGTACTATACGTCAGACTCTCCCTGGAATAGCTAACGTCATACTGCGATCTCAGAGTACGGCATTTTTTTTTATTGAAGTCCAAACATTAAAAATGTACAGCCAGCCTCTTAATGTTCTTTAGAAATCAATTCCTTTTCTCTCCTTATTAGCATTTTTAAGAAAATAAAAATATTTCCATTTTTACATAAATATAGGCATAAGGAGGACACATTAAATCTAAATCTACTGCTGAGTATGAGAAACTGGTACACAAACTTTAAGAGACAGTACCATATTTGGGGTAATAAATAATGACAACTATTTTTTATACCCTACCTTCCCTGCAGCTCTAGCACTGTGAGTTCCTATTGCAGTATATTAAAAGTGTGGAAATTCTAGATTTTTCTAAACATCAACAGTATGAGGTGACTTGTGAAGATCATAAGAGAAGTGTCAGAAGAGATGTAGAGGGGCAGAGAAAGTGCAAGGAAACACAAGGTCTCTCTCTTGGAAGATTTTCCAGGGAAATCTTTCTGTGGGGACTGATCCACAGAAACAGTCTTTTTAGTTCCATCACTTCTCACATGAGCAGCTGCAGTAGCATCTTACTGTCTCCCTGTCTCCACAGTGGTCCACTGTGTCTCTTCTCCACATGACAGCCAGGTCCTGAGTTGAAGATCAGGTCACATCAGTTCCCTCACTGAAGCTTCCCAAGGCCTCCCAACTACTCTTAGGGTAAAAAAGTCCAACTCCTTACCATAGGCCGTGAGACTTGTGTTGGGTAGACTTCTAAGACATTCCACAGTGATCCCTGCCTCCTTTTCATGTTCCTGTGTAATTCCCTCTTGCAGTATGTGGGCTAGACCTTGACATTTGCTCTAACAAGTAGCATAAGGAAGAAATGATGGCATCTCACTTCTGTGATTAGTTACAAAAGGCCATGACTGCCATATTGCTAGAGACTCTTTACTTCTCAGTTTGCTCATGTTGTTGAAATAAGCTGCCATGTTGGAAAGGCCCACAAGACAAGGAACTGAGGGTGGCCTTCAACCAACAACCAGTAAGGAACTGAAGCCCTCAGGCCAACAACCACATGAGGGAGCTTGAAAGTGGATCCTCTGGAGCTGAGCTGAGCCCTCACGTGACCACAGCCCTGGCCATTACCTTCACTGCAGGGACAGAGGGAGAGGTCGAGGCAAAAAATGAGAAGCATGGAGGCAGTGGATCCGCTGCCTGGGAGTTTCTGAAGCAGAGATCCAGCCCAGCTGCACTGGATTTCTGAACTACCACAGCTGTGGGATAATTAACTCTGTTTCAAGCCACTAAATCTTGGGGTAATTTGTTACACAGCAGTAGGTAACTAATACATGGCCCTACAGGATCTGACCCTTGGCTACTTCTCAGATCTCACCTCCCTTCACTCTCCCCTTGCTACTTTTCTTTATCCACTCTGTTCTTATTTTTCTTTCTTGGACTCACCCAGCTTGTTCCCTGGACTTGATGCTTGCCTGTTTGGAGTGTGCTTGGAACGCACTTACCCTAGACCTTCACATGAGATTTTGTGCAAAGATATTTTTGGAATGAAAAACATGGGGCACGTGAAAGACTGTGAACAGAGAAGATGTGGAATTTCTGTCATTCAACAAGTGCTATCTGGTCCAGTGCTGTCCCAGAGAACTCTCTGTGATGGTGCAAACATTTTAATCTGTGCTGCCCAATGAAGGAACTGTGAACCTATGTGGCTACTGAGCCCTTGAAATATGGCTAGTGTGACTGGGAAAATAAATTTTAAATTTTATTTTGTTAATTTAAATTTAGTAGCTCTTAAAGATTCTTAAAGATGTAGTTCCTCTTTGGCATTATGATTTTACCTTCACAATCTGCTCCCATATGAAAGGTAAGGACATATTAGGGTGGCACAGCCATAAAGATGGGTATACTGCAGAGATAGCTTATTGACATCCTCTATATACTCGCTGCAGATTTACCTCTGAAATACAAATAAAAAAAAATTGCATAGAACTAAAAAGATGCCATGGAATACTATTCTTCAGCACTAATTATGTGCCTTGCTATAATAATGATAATTTTCTATGTATGTGTTTCATTTTTTAATCTCCCCTCTGATTTTCCTTTTTTTTTCCTGTTTTTCATTCCCATCTCAGTGGCTTTGAAAGTAAACAAAAGAGGTGAAAGTAAACAAAAAGTTGGTACTCCGTAATTCTGCCACCTCCAATACCAGTGTTGATTACCATCTAAGAATATTTCTGTTGATTCTGAACTCGAAATAATCCAGTTGGTTGACATTTTCTTTGGGTCTATAATGTCTCTCTTGTCATCTGGAATTTAAGCCTCTGAGCTTCTGTATTTCTTACCCTCTCTTCTGAATTTTTATCCCTTTTGCTTCCACAGAGAGAATCTGATCTCTCTCTTAATAAGCAGTAAATGCAATGAAATATCAATTGTCTCAGTTGCTCTTTATAATCAAGGGACCGCCCCTTAGCCCAGGTCCTTGGCTGTAGCACCCGGTTTATTAAAAAACCAAGATGCCTATTTTTTTCTTTCTTGACGAAAATGTTAAAGGACATGATTATTTTCCTGAATAATAATAATAATAATGACTCAAGAAAGCCTAACAAATGTGTCAGATTTTCTTTAACACACTAAGCCTCAGCATCTGTGAAAGCTTACGTGTTGCACAGGATTTGAGAGGAGAAGACCCAGGTTAAATTAACGCTGTGCTAGATGTTTGTATGCGACCTTGAGAGAGTTGCTAAACATCCCTGTTTTGCCTCCCTTCTCTCACAAGCAAAACAGAGATGATAGAATCATATGCACGTCTCAGGGTTGCTGTGTGAACCAGATAAAGATAAAGTCCCTTATACGAAAGCACTTCACACACAGAGGAGGTTGATGTGAAAGTCCACTAAAAAAATTTGGAAGCTCATTACGGTTTTAGGACCTGGCTTTGAACTTCTTCTCCCTTGGGATGCTAATCAATTCCTCCTCCATTATTTGCCCCCTTCGCCTTACAAATGGGCCTCACCTTCAGAGAGGACTTCCCTGTCCACTGCCTGTCTGTATTAAATTACCTGACTTTAAGTATAGCTGAAATAATCAGATCTATTTATTAGTTTCTTTGTATATGAGCTGCCTCTCTCCCCACACTTACGAAGATGTAAATTTTTTAAGGCAAGGTATGCTCACTATTTTATTTACTTCTCTATCCGCAGTGCCAGGAATGTTGTCGGCACTTAGTAAATGCTTGATAAATAATTGTTGACTGATGAAACTCCAGGGATGCTCAGATTAGTCTGAAGCCAGCTGCTTTTTCCATAACAGGTCATATTTACTGAATTTATGAACCTTTGCACTTATTATCAATTAAAACAGCTTGGCTGTTATGGAAGCTATTTAATATATTCCCTTCTGGACTCATTATGGGTGGCTGTGGAAAATACAGTAGTTTGTCACCCTGAATCCAGGTTAAATATTTTGGCAAAGAGTTCTGCAGTTCGTCACAGGCTCTGCTAAATTCCTCCTGGGTGTCATTGGAGTCTGTACTTTGTTAAGATGGATCTAGATACATTTTTACACCTAAAGAAGAAACTTAGACTTTTATTAGTATCTGTACACCACACTTTTAGAAAATAACACTCATAGGTGTTATTTAGCTGCACATTGTGTAAAATTCATAAAGTAATTTTGGATTTCATTTAACTAATAATTAAATATTTTTATGATATGATTCTTGCTGGCATGAGTTGTAATACTGGTCCACAAGCAAAAATTACTGAAAGTTTTCTTTTGAAATTTGCTAGTGCCCCAGCCAGGAGACTTTTGCTGAGAAGGGCACCCAGCTTTTCCAGACTCTGGGAAACTCAGCAATTTTTTGGTGTCCCTAATGTGTCACTATGTTAGAAAATATCTCCAACTTGCTGCTTAAAATGTCAAACCCACATGAAAAAAGATGCTCAAAGTAACAGTGATTCAATGGCAGAATAATTACTAGAATTGATCCTCCTCATTTGGGGCCAGACTACTAACATAAAGGCATTAACTGCTGAATTCAAAGAGTTTCCTTGCCATCAGATATTTGTTATTCTTAGAGGACCTTGAAGCTGTACACATTCCTCGAACTCATGTGTCACATACGTTTCAGGGAGAACAATTTCCAAGGATTTCCTTGTACTCTAAGGATTTGCAGGGAGAAGTCGCACACTTTCCTATACATACATTAGCTGACAGTGTTAATTACATTGCTTCAGAAGTTCATATTTTGGGGCCCTGTGATGGTTAATTCATTAAGCACCATGTTAAATAAGAATCAGGAAGTTTTTCTTCTGGCCACATGTCTTCAAGTGACAATGGCATCCTCACGGCAGGAACATCTATCTTGAATAACCTTGTCTAAGAAGAATTAAGATGGAGGGGCTATTTTTTAAAAGTATTTTTAATGACATTTATAACAACCGTTATAACAATTGAACTGAAATTTTCTTGACAAATGATGTCATCAGCTAATCAAAAATCTTTAGATACATGGTAAAGATTGCCCTGAATTCAAAGTTAGACTGATTATGAACCTAAAACTCACCAATTTTATATATATAAAATATAAATTTATGTACATTATATATAAGATATATAATATGTTATATATAATGATATAATATAGAATAAGTTATATATATATAATGAGAAAACTCATGCTTTCTCTAAGGCTCAGTTTTTTGTTTTGTAAATGGGGGAAGGGAGGTGAGGAATGACACCTAATGTAAGGGGCCCTATTAATATTTGGTGTGTAGTGACTGTGAGTGGGGCATGTGCATGTGTCAGACAAAGGCCTGAGGCTGTGCTTCCTCATCCTCTCAGAAACACATTAGGCTCATGGAAGCTTCCTTACGCATAGGCTTTCTTGAGATATTTTGGGCACTAGATTTACTAAACTTGTAGGTAGTCTGCATGCAAGGTTTGCTTGTTAGGGAAAAGTTATTGAGAAATATATTCTTTAATTAAGAGAGAAGAGCAAAAGGAGTACTGACTCTGTTGCCAGTGTGCCCCCTGGTACCCTTCCTGCCTGGCTTGCAATCCTCACCCTCAGAAATACTACATAGCAGAGGCTGGCGAGTTTAATGACAGGAAAACTAATTGACTTGCATGTTACCTAAAAAAGAAGAGGAAGACCTCAAGACAGCCTTTATTAACCTATCCCTAATCCGTTATCACATGGACAGGATTTGATTGATATTTAACGGCTAAAGAACGCTATGATTCCTGGAAAACTGAGAGGGATTTATTTCACCAGAGCACCAGGATGGGACTTCATTTTTAATCTAATCAAGTAATTCCTCCCCTTTGCCATAAAGATCGGTTTACAAAATCCAGACTGAATCAATCAGTTCAAGGCATTCTCTTAGCCCAAGAATTGCTTTAGAAATGAGCCTAGGGCCACATCTGGCCCAGTGACATAGGAGGGAATGTTTACTTGTAGTTTTGGGGAAAGAAGTGTTCTCAGTCCTAAAACAGAACCATCAGAAGAGAGGTTCTCTTTATTTCTCTTGAGGCTGATGTATTTGGGAGACCCAGAAACGTTGATTCCATCTTTCTGTGAGCCTGAGGACGAAGGAGAACAAAAGAAGAACAGCAGAAAAATGCACCTGGTGGTACTGTCTGACCAATGCTCTGCCTCTCGCTTTGTCTTTAGTTTTCAGAAGTTTGACAATGATACATCTCAGTGTGGATTTCTTTGAGTTTCTCTTCTTCGTAGTTTGCTCAGTTTCTTGAACCTATACATTTATGTCTTTTGCCAATATTCAGCCATTTATCCTAATAGTGTTTATTGAATAATCTATCGTTTCCTCTCAGACTTAAAGTGCCACCTTTACCATACATTAGATTTCTATATATACTTGGAGATATTTCTGGATTTTCTACTCTGTACCTTGATTTGTGTATTTGGCTTCCAGTACTGAAATGTTTTGATTACTATTTTACTACCTGGCAAGTCTGGTTTATCCTTATTACTCTTTATCAAAAATTCCCTGAGTATTTTTGCATTTTGTTTTATAATATAAAGTTTGGAATGAGCTTGTCAACTTAAAAAAAATCATTTGTATAGCATTGTGTTTGGAATATTGAAATTAAATATATCAATAAATTTGGGGATATTTGAACCATTTAAAATATTTAATCTTCCTGTGTGAGAGCACAGTATTTATTTTTATTTATCAATGTCATATGTATCTCAGGAGAGTTTTAGTATTTTTTTCATAGAGCTCTTGAACAAGCTTTGTTAGGTTTATTCTTTATTAGGTATTTTATTCTTTTTTAATGCTGTTATTGTAAATAAAATATTTTCTTTTATTATTTTTTGGATGATAGTTTTATAAAGGAAATGCATTGATTTCATTATTAATTTTGCAACAAGCCAGTGGAGTCCTTTTACTTCTTTTAAAAGTTTTTAAGTTCATGCTATTCAGTTATAGTATTGGAAAACAATGAAATTTTTCCTTTTTCTTTTTAATTTTTATAACTCTTATTTCTGTATCCTATAGTTATCATTTTTAGAAATAATAGTTAAAAATGGAGATAATGATAAAATTTTAACTTATAGTTTATTCTAATAAAATACTGCTAGTATATAACAATTAAGCATTGTTAAATTGAGCAGAATTTGACTCAAGATGTATAAATTTCTGAAAGAGCCATCTATTTGTAATTTATTAGGAGTTTCAAAATATCAGAAATAAATGTTGCACTATACTGTGTTGAATATTATCAAATACTCTTGGGAACTAGTACACAATCATACGATTTTTTTCCTCTGCTATGCCCCATGGATATTATGTTTAATATTAATATTGAACCATTCTTGCATTCTTAAAATGAATATCACTTGATCATCAAGGAGTATTTCTTTTTATTATTTTTAATATGCTGTCAATTCCATCGTTAAAGTTTTATTAAGAATTTTGCCTTGATACTCACAAATGAGATTGGTCCATACTATTGTCTTGGCTATTATGTGTTATATTTTCATTGGTACCAAGGTTCTCCTAGCTTTATAAAATAATGTGGCATCTTTTCTTCTTTTTTTATAATATAGAAGAGTTTAAATAGTATTGGAAATGCCTGCTTCTTGATGGCTTGTTAAAATTTGTCTGTAAATTCTTTAAATTAGATACTGCTTTGGGAGGGGGTATCTCTTGGAAAGTTTGTCAATGATTTTTTTTAATGCCAATTGGTATCTTTTAGATTAAAAGAAAAAATCTTGTCTTAGGTTAGTTTGGTAATTTAAACTTTTTTCAGAAAACTTCATTTCATTCAGGTTTTGAAGTTTATTTGCTTGAGATTGAGCAATGAATTCAAAATTTAAAAATTTTGTCTATATCTGATTGATTTTAACGTATCATTCTAAGTTTTGGTATTTGTGTCTTCTTTCTTTTTTTCTTGATTAGTACTTCAGTGGTTTATGTATTTTACATTTTACAAGAACCAGTACTTGAATTTATTAATTAATTCCACTTAATTCACTCATTTCTGATTAAAGTGTAGTTTACTTCCATATATTTTTAAGATTTTATTTTGATGTCTTTTACATTTTTTTGAGTTAAACATTTAATTTGTTTATTTTCATCATTCTTGGGTTAATAATAAAAGTAATTAAAGCTATTCATTTTATTTTGAACACCGCCTGAACTGTGTCTCATAAGTTCCAAAATGTATTGTTTTTCATTATCTCTTGAAATCATTCCACAGCTTTAGATTTGAATTCCTCTTTGAGACAAGTGTTATTTGTGGTGAATTTAAACATTTTCAATTAGTAAAGGGTTTTTGTTTTTCTCCTTTTTAACATATACAATTATATTACATTTTGGTAAAAAGAATGCTTTCTGTTTGATATCTATATTCTAGTCTTAATTAAGATCCAATACATAGCATTTTTGTAAATTTTCCATGGAAAGTTAAAATGCTTGTGTTTTGCATGCAAAAAGATACCTGCACTCGAATGTTCATAGCAGCACAATTCACAATTGCAAAGATGTGGAAACAACCCAAGTGTCCATCAATACATGAGTGGATTAATAAACTGTGGTGTATGTATATCATGGAATACTATTCAGCTTTAAGAAACAATGGTGATATAGTACCTCTTATATACTCCTGGAAAGGGCTGGAACACATTCTACTAAGCGAGGTATCCCAAGAATGGAAAAACAAGCACCACATGTACTCACCATCAAATTGATATTAACGGATCAACACATAAGTGCATATATAAGAATAACATCTATTGGATGTTGGGCAGGGGGGAGGAGGGAGGAGGGGATGGGTATATGCGTACACAAAGAGTGCAATGCGCACGACGCAATAGGATGGATATATTTGAAACTTGGACTGAGGGGAGGAGGGGAGGCAAGGGCAACACACATAACCTAAACATCTGTACCCCCATATTATGCTGAAATAAAAAAAAATTGCTGAAGATGAAAAGTACGCTGGATGGATGCATCGATGGAACGAGAACAGCCCTATGTGTCTTCAGAGAGGGTGGTGATAGGTGATTAATGTGAGGGGCTCTGGGAGGCATTCTCCATACTTCTCTTCCCCTCCTCTGCCCGTACCCATCCCGTACACCCCTGCCTGGAGCTGACGGTTCTGTCATCAGTTTGTCCTTTTGCTGCTCACATGCAGTTCAGCTCAACTCACCCTGGGCCTAGAAAATCATTAAGCGTCAACTTTGGGCATGGATTATTTACTGAATATTAATTAGTGCTATTCCCTATATCTAAAATGTTTTCATAATCATTTTCACAAATTGTTTAACAATTTCCTTTCAAGGGGATCCCTGACCAATCTAGCTAGGAAGGCTTTGCCCTGCAGCTCTTGGCGCCACCATTGCCTGGCTGACGATCCGTCACATGCTGAGCGATGCTTTGTTTGGGTTCCCTCCTCATACCAGACGGTAAATTTTTTGATTGATGGTCTGTGCCTTAAATAAACATTTATCATAGTATATCCCCAGTTGAAATAATGACTAAATTCTTGCTGACTGAGCAACGGATTAAACAAATTTAAAGAGAAAAGGGTTTTCTCCCCCTTTGTTCTTCCTCCTCCTCCTGTAACCCTATTTTCATCTGTACCTGCCTCATCCACTTTGCGGTTAGGGCACAGATGGAAATTTCCCTTCTCTGAAGCTAACTGTGGGCCTTTGCTACAGTTTTCCACACTTTGTGGCCCCTTTTCTAGAATTTTTAGTTTTTCCATTCTTCACTAGTTTTTGGATTTTTCTCTCAGCATCTCACCTTCTCAACAGTCTCACGACTTTAAAAACAAAAGCAGAGAAAGAAATACAGACTGACCTTCCCCTCCTACAGCATTTTTAATGGATTGGAGCGTGAATGGGTGCCCCTGGTAATAATCCTGGCGTCACATGAGGAAAACCGAACAATGATCACGTCACTGTGGTTGGAGAATAGGGAGTGGCTTCAAGACATAGTAAGCAACTTCCCTTTTCACCAGCGAGTAACCTGATCATTCCATTCTCACCGTTTCTTTAATCCGTTCCCATTGCTCCTCTGTCGGGCTGCTTTGTCTATTTCTTCACATCCAAGTTTCAGAGCAGGTTTACCGCTGTCCACCTTACTACCTCCCATCTTCTCATTCTCCTACAATGCACCTGCTCTCTCCTGCTGCTCTGTGGAACTGACTGTGTGCAGGTCTTGTCACTAGACCCACGGACACTTTGCAGTATCTTCTCTGCTGCACTTGACTCTATTTCCACCCAAACATGTTGAGATTGTCTCATCGATTTCCAGATCGTCTCTCTCCAGGGTCTCCTGCTTCTCTGGCTATTCCTGCTAAGTCTCCTGAGGACATTTCTTCCTCCGTTCTCTCTTTAAATGGAAGAATTACTCAAGGATGTGCTCGTGTCCTTCTGACCATGCTGAAACCCTCCGTGGCAGATCTTATCCTTTCCTATGACTGAATGTCTTCTTTATGCTGATGACTCTCAAGCTTGTATTTCTAGCCTCGATCTCTTCCTGCACCCAGCCATCTATGTGGCATCTCCTACAGTCACTAACTGCATAAGTTCAAACAGAAGTCACCTCCACCCCTATCCTGCTTCTCTTCCTGAACTTCCCATCTCAAGGAATCAAATGAAATGACCCATCAATGTAGGGATCACTCTGGTTTTATTCCTCTCCCGCACCCTGAAATTTATTCCCTCATTAATCTCCCCTACCCAACATGTTACTGTCTCAAGCTCTTTGTCTCCATCCTCACTACCACCATCTTCATTCAGGTTTTTATGATTTTCTCTTGAATTATCTCAAGTGTCTAAATCATTTCCCATCAGAACATCAGAATGGCCTTTCTAGAATGTATTTTTGCCTTAGACAAGGCCCTAGCTCCCTGGAAGAATGAGAAACCCTGGGAGCTTTTTGAGATCTGATCCTGGCCAGCTTCTCCTCATGCCTGTCATCTCTTCTGACCCATTGACTCTGGCTCCAGCTGCATTGGACAATCGCAATTGTCCCTGTAGTCTCTGGTGTCCCCACCCACCCCCAACAGCATTCCCTCCCTATGGCCGTCTCTTGTCCTGGGTAATTCCTGTTTTTAAGACTTCAATCAGGTACTCTGCCTTCTGCGAAATCCTCCCTACATCTTTTCTCTGCCAAGTCTCAGCCCAGAATATTTGAAGGGGCTGCTTATACGTGCTCTTCTCAGATCCCTGGGAATTTCTGTTTCTAGCACTGTTCTTACCAAGCTACACTGTCATGCCTGCTTACTCATCTTTTGTCTTTGCTTACAAAGACCATTAAGTGCTTTGAGAAAAGTGATTGTTTCTTACATTTTTTGTGTGTTTTTCAATTGCTTTTTTAAATGAATGAATGAAACTCATTCATAGCACAATGATTTTTTTAAATGAATGAATGAAATTTAGTAGAGGTAGATTAGGGTATCTAATTTAATCTAATTAGAAAATCAGATGTTTTTTAATTTAATTTTTTAAATCTGAATTTCCTTCTAATCATTTTTCATATGCAAACATCATTTTACTTAATGTGCCTACATTTTATACTGTGCCATTCATCTTAACATTACATAATATTGATTCATAGTCTTCATAACTATTTTAAGTATAGGGATGATATTCACTAAATTTCTGTATTATCATTTATTTGCATGTTCCTCTATTGGTGGCCATTTTAGTTGTAAGCCTTTCTTTATATTTATAAAGGGACTAACTTTACAATTCTTGCATGATATTTTTCCTCATTCACTATCAATGAGGTACTTAGTGGAGAGCCAGGATCTTGCTTAAGGAGGGTATAGTACAGTTTTGCTGTAGGATAGAAGGATACCATGCTCATATGCAATTTTCTTTTATCATCTTAATTTTTCTGTAATATTTGATTTTTAGAATTATTAAAATAAAATTTATGCCAACAACAAGGAATTAATGCTGGCACATCATCTTGGCACTCTTGAAGGAGCACATGGTTATTAAGATTGGACTTAGATGTCCTATTTTTATTGAAATTTGTGTCAGGTTTCATCTTGGAAGAAACTGACACTCAAGTTCTAAATTAGTACCTCAAAAAAATACCTGTGATGGATTCTTCCATCCTCTGTTGCTCTGGGTTTCCTGCCATTGATGTAGTTGCTCATGGATGGATGTTGGCTTCAGTGGGAGAGTAGCTGTTTTGCCCCAGAGCAAAGCTATAAGATCACATAATCTGGAAGAAGATAGTTCCAGGCATTTTGAGCACAGAAGATGCTCAAGACTTTTACTTAATATTTTTTACAGTATGTATTCCCAGTGCTCTTTTTCGTTATTCATCTTTCAGTAAGGTTCAGTATATTGAAAACTTTCTTAAAACAGACCTCCCAAAGCACATTATTCTAGATGTGACCTGGTTAGCACTGAGAAGTGGGCCTATGATTTTCCTAATTCTGACATACATGCTCATTAGCATAGTCAAAGCTTGCATTTCTGTTTCCTTCTAGAAACCTCATCATTATCCAAAAATGCAATTCAGCAATCATTTATGACTATGTTGACTCGGACCTTTTCAAGGCAATGCACTTAGATTTTTAAATTTGGGGTGAGAGGCACAAATCTGCTGGTTATGGGTGAGAATTTCAGCCCCTGTAGGAAGAGAAGGTGTCATGACACAGCAGTGGGAGAGTTACTTTTGGATAGGCAAGATTTCATCTCTCTCAACTCACTCCATATGCTTCATTCACTCAGCCCAGGCAGGTGGCCAGCCTTCATTAGCACAACTTGACCTCATGTTGGTCCTGCTATTCTTTGTTGGAGAAAAATCTCATTTCCCTGTAGCAATTAACATGCCCAGGTGACAATGAATTGTTTATTCCTTGTTCAGTAATTAATTAATTTATTCCAGTATTATTGAGTGTCCAGTATGTATCCCAAACTTTGGAAAATGTAAAGCATTTAACATGATCTTTTATGATTAGACTGCTTATCATAAAATGCTATATTGAATATAATCTAATGTCAAAATCTCTCTTTTTTGGGGGGGTAGCTAAATTTGAGTATCATGACAGACATTTGTATGGTTCACCAATATTTCTCATTCCCCTTTCTTTCCTGGCCCCTTAGAAGATTATATTCCTCTGTCCTTTAAACTTAGGCATGCCCAATCTCTTCCTTTGGCCCAAAAATGTGAACAGAGATTTCATTTGTAGAAAAAGTTGTTTAAGAGTGGTGTGAGTCTCATGGTCTTAACCCTGCCTCAGGAAACTGTGGAAGTTTCACATTCAGGGGTGAGCATTCTGAGGTGGTGGAGTCTACAGCATCCTGGGTTCTTGACTGGTTACCATAAGCAGAGCTCCCATGTGACCAGCAATGAACAGTGGTCTGCATGAGATTCATACTAGGTATGCATTAAATGCTTTTGGGCAAAAGCACACATGCATGAATGAATGTCCCTGAAGGAAACGATATGATTTTTTGGAGGGCAAAAAGTACTGCAGTCTTGGCCCCAATATTGGCAAAGGCTATGTTTCTTTTCTGTAGGGCTCGCATTGTAATATTTATTTCAAGGTCTTTCTCTATGCCTGCTGTGAAAAAATAAGCAGAGGTGTGAAAAATAGTAATTTGTATTACAAGAATATAAATTTAAAATTTTAATGATCTTATTTATGTAGATGATTCCTAAATGAGATGGATGTGGAGTTACCCAGTTTTGCTTCAATTTTTTTAGATCAAATGTTTATCCTGTAAAAATTAATTTTGAGAGTAAAATGGATCTTTTTCTTCTTTAATATGTATTGTCCTGCTAAGACTTTCATATGATGCATCGATTAAAGCTTTGCTTGAAATCTATATTAATATATTTTGAATAAGTAATAAGTGGGCATTATGCACTTTATTCCTTCTTTGTATAGAGATAGAGAATTTAAAAGACAAAGTCAGAGAAAGTGGCAGAAAGTTCCTAGTTTTCAAGAACATTCTGTTTTAGACCACAGAAACATTTAATTGGTTACATTTTCTGACTCTTAAAATGAAAGGCCTTCCATTTGTGCTAAGAGAAATCTTTCAGCATGTTAAAGTGATACCATCCATTTCAGATCTTAAATAATAGTGATGAGAAGCACTTTAATTGCCAGTTTCAAATTTACTTCCTATGGTAATAGAAAGTGCGGAGAGCTGCTTCTGTTTCATTAGTGATTTCTTGATCACTAACTAAATGTTAGTCACTAAATGACTAACATGGGCTATCTACCTAGCAAAAAGTGAAGACAAGAATAAGCATTATTTCTCCTTCAGATTTTCTACCATGTTAGTAAATGGGAGTAAGTGTGATGTATCTGTTCTGATTCTATTAATGTCAGGTAATTCTCACCATGTCACTAATTGCAGATGTGACTAACCTCTGGGTCTTCCTGGGACCACCCCAATCAGAGATGTGGTCTAAAGAAAAGTTCCTGGCTAGAAATACCAGAATTGGTGCCTCAAATAATGCCAGGAGGGTAGCAGGCTCTCAGCAATTACTTCTTAAAATGATACTAGAGCTTATCTTCAAAATTTGTTATATGGGAAAGTCATGGTCTGTTGAGTGTAAGTTTATTTGCAAAGTTAAACGGCATGGAGGAAGAAAACATTATACTTCAAGAGCACGTAGAATGTAAACGGAAGCAGAGTCTTGTACCCCAAAGGAAGCGTGCAGTGGAATAGCAGCAAGAGTGGCAGTTGAAGACATTTATTGTTATATTGTATAAATTAACTTAATTCTGCAATTAGCAGTTGAGTGGGTGATCCTTTCTTTTTCTTTTAATTTGATTGACAGGTTTGTACTTGAGTGTAGCTGAGTTAGCATTATTTCCAAATGTGTATTAAAAGAAAGTAAAACTTTTTTCTCTCTTTTCAGTATCAGTAAAAAACCATCTTGAGATTCCCAAGAACTGGACTGTTTGAGCAAAATACAGGTTGCGTAAAAAGCAATTCGATAAACTAATCAGTACCTATTCTCTCCTCTTCCACATTTGCATTGAAAATTGATTTTCTTCATTAATTTATCGCGTGCACTGAATGAGATATGAATAGAAAATCCAGTGCCATTTTGTTCTCCATTGTCTTAATAGGACACTGCTTAGTGCTCATGTGTTACCTATTCATTTATGCATTCACCTCAGACTCTTCTAGTATCTTTGATAAAGCGTTGTCAAGAGGCTGACTTTACATTGAATTGATGGGCAAACATTTCTGCAGTTAACTTGCATGAGTGAGAGAGGAAAAAGAATAGAGATTTCTAAAAACGTATATCTGAAATAAAAGACCTTCAGAAAGAAGAGATCATATTTTTATTTTTATCAAATCACAGAATTTCACAGCTAGATCAGTTCCATGCAAAGAGACATAGGTGTGTCATGTAAATGTCGCTGAGCAAATTTACTTATGGCACATGGAAGTGGTGAATAGTATTTACCGGTTGTGTTTTAGGCAAACTGGCAGGTTTGGAAGAAGCAGACATTGGCCCCTATTATGTATGGGCCATTGAGCCTAATGTTATTTGAAGAACTGTATATTCCTTCTCAATTTCTTCTGCCATGTTAGAAATATAACAAACACTACTTTAGGAAACATCTCTATGAAATTTTTCAATAAGGAATCGTAAAGGTACTGGCAATTGTTTCAGTTGTATTTAAGAAAATAGTTTTATTTTACCCCATGTTGTACCTTCATTCTATTCATTTTTAATAAATAAAAATATTTTACATAGCCAAAGTGATTTGCTATATCCCATGATCATTATGTACAATCTTTGCATAAATTCTCACAAATAAAGATAATATGCAGATAGATATAATTAATAGTTCCAAAAATTTTAGGGCAAATTTGTTAGTATGGAAACTATTCAATATTTATGGATCTAATAAAGTTTTAATAATCAGATGATGAAAGAAATTGGAGTAAGAAGTAATATTTGTACAGTAAGTTTAAAAATATTTTAAATAATATTCATTTTGTTATGCTATCTCTTCAGCTTTGAGTGATTTTAGATTGTTTACCATTACATAAATTTATATATACACATGATAGATAAATACATATATGTATATATGCATGGATATGTATACACATATATGTACACATGTATAGGAGTGAGACAAAAGCCAAACCCTAATTTTGTATGTATAAATTATACATTTATGTATAAATGCATAAATTTAATTATATGTAATAAATTAATGTATGTATTTATGTATACATAGATAAAATTAGTTGCTGGTATATGCATACATATATAAAATTGAAGTTGACTTTTATCTCACTCTTACAGATCAAACTCTTCTTGGGTAGAAATATCAGTGGTACCACTTCTTTATACCTTTGGCATTTTATGTATTCTTTAAACATGATACACTCTTCCTCTTTGTTGTAGAAGCATCCTTTGTGTCACTGACATCTCTCACGTCCAAAAAGCAGAGAAAATTTTTAGACCCAAAGAGTGTTGAAAACGCAAGTTGCATAAACAGGGCATCTTTTGCAACATTTTGCAAGCAAAGTTTTAATTCCCTAATATCAAATATCTTCTGGGTTCAAAAACCTATTACCACTTACCCCTCCCACCCTGCATCTACACAATGTTTTCTATTCCCAGAACTAAATCGCTCCAGTTTTTCTTTAAAATTTCTTTCTAGAAAAAAGAGATAAGAGAAAGATGTATTTTCATTTTATTGCCTGACATGGGGAAGTGCTTGATTCCACAATTCATAAATGGCACAAAGCTCTGCTTGATAAACACAATCACTTCCAGGTATAGAGGATGCTCGTTAATAAGACAAAGCAATCGACTTCTATCTACTCTTCAAAAAACCCATTATGTCTTTCTGTGCATTTCCAGTCTTTTGATGACCATTATGCTCTGTTAATATTGTGTCACCAAGTTGACACCAGAGACTGTGGCTGTAATGGCAAAAATCCTCTTCTGAAGAATATTGATTTCTTCACTGGAATGCACTTAAACAGTGCTCACAAGAGCATATCTTATCTTATGCATAAAATCAGTGCAGTAATCTTACCCTACATGTATTTTTTTTCTTTTTGGTAAGGCATTGAAAAATCTTGAGGTTGTAAGATTATGTGTATGTAGCTTTAACTAAGGTTCACTGAGATAAGGGATGAAACAATTGTAAATGTAGTGTGTAGAAAAATCAGTACTGTACCTGAAGGCAGGACACCTGGGTTCCAGGGAAGGCTTTGTCACCTAAAGCCGTGTAACTTAGATCATGCCAATTCACTCTGAGACACCAGGATGCTATTTCTCCGTCTCCTCCACATGCTGAACTTGTCTTCCCCCCCGCCCCACCATTACTCTATAATCTAGCCCAGGAGATTGCAAATGTGGTGTGTGTTTCCTAGGGGATGCTCAAGACCCTTTCAGGGAGACTGCAAAGTCAAAAACTATTTTCATGATAATATTAAGGTTTTATATGTCTTTTTCACTGATGTTATAAACGTAACGGAGTATAACACCGATGGCACCTTACCGCAAATCAAGGCAGCGGCAGCAAACTGTCCGGGCAGTCATTGGATTCTTCGCAGCCCTATATTCTCAATATTAAAAAGAAATGCTAGTTTCATTTGAGAATATTTTTGATAAAGCAGGAAAAATAATTAACTTTATTAAATCTCTACACTTGAGTTCAGCATCTTTTTAATATGCTGGTGATGATGCATGATGGTGCTTTGAGGAAAACACTTGTGTGATTGTTTGAGTTGTGAGATGAGCTAGTTGCTGTTTCATGGGACACTAGTTCTACCTTAAAGAGTAACTTGCAGACAAACTATGGTTTTCAGACTTTGATATTTGACAGACATATTTCTCAAAAGTGAATTGTGTGAGCGTGTTACTTTAAAGAAACCGGAAGACAGTATTTTCAGCCAGTGATAAAGTTGGAGACTTTGAATGAAAATACGAATTTTGGAAAACTTGTTTTTGTCACTGCGAGTTTGCTAGTCTCACAATATAGGAAGATTTTACTGAGAAGATGGTGATGATATTAATGAATGCAATTTTTTGATAATGTGTAATAAAATAATTTAAAATTTAGAAGACCCATATAACTAATATTTAGAAACTACCACTAGTTGAGTTATACTGTAGTATCAAAACAAGTATCAATTATCTGAAACAGCTACTAAGATATTCTACTCTTTTCCAAATACACATCTGCGTGAGGCTGAATTTTCACTAATTTGTTCTTTTCTAGTGTTAGCCCCAAACGAAACCCAAACCAACCAAATATAATACAACAAGCCATCATGTCAAGTAAGTACTGCCAACTCTTCCCACCAGTTTATCAGATAAGCCCAATTTTGTCCAAATATCAGTTTAACTTCAAACCAGATGCCTTGCTATTATAATCCTTCTATTGAGTGGATGTTAAGGTACAAAGAGAAAACAAACTTTACTTTTCCTGCTACTAACCTTTTAAACCCAGATAGATAGTGGGATAGAACGTTCTTTCCCTATCCCTGGATGAACTCTTAGGTTTGTCTCAGGGTTTTATTCAATTACACTTGAATAATAAAGAACTCAAATAAAACTCCAGAGAAGAGTCTCACTTCAGCCATAAAAATGTCCAGACCAGGGTAATAATCAAATTCAGAAATTGGGAATTAATATTTCTTTCTGCTTTGCTCCAGCTGAAAGTGAGAAGTGCTGCTCATTCCAGATACATGTCTGTCTCTCTCTGTCTCTGTCCCTGTCCCCTCACCTCACACACACACCTCTTCCTTCCTCTCGCTTCCTTGGCTATTGCCTTCAACCAACAGCATCAGACTCTCTTTCGAGATTCTGTGTTGCTTGTGTAATCAGGTATTGGTCAAGGTTGACCCTCTGTCAGTGGCAGAATCTTACAGGTGGTTAAAATATAAAAATACTTTTTTAAGTTTGATAAATAAGTTACCCTGAGTTACCCAATTGAGTAGGTACCCCCTTTCTTCTGCCTCTTCCTCTGTGATTCTCACTCTTCTGCCATTCAGCAAGTAAGAGATAGTTTCTAGCCCCACAGGGCTCCAGGATCCTGTTCCAGCCATTGTCAATGTCTGTGTAGTAGCAGTTGTTAAATATTTTGAATATCACCACGTAACTAATCCATATCCCCAAACTTCCAGGGACATGGATTAAGCCCTTTGGTGATCCCTTGAAGACCTTCTTGGCTGCCCCTCACTATTCACCCTTCTCAGACAACTCTGTCCAAACTGATGTCCTCAGTCTTCACTGCACGGGTGGGCTCCCCTGAGCTGACAAGACTTCACTGGGCCATGCCTTGTCCAGTAATCCATGGACAGCCCAGCAGCTTGCTCTTAAAAGTTGCGGGGATACTTGGTAACCATTTTTGTTGTTGTTGTTCTGGGCTTTTGGAATTCAGCTGGATCAGCAAGTATACTTTTTAACAATCTATCAAACATTGTATTTCGCATGAGCACAAATCCATCAAGAAAATTCATGTCATTAATAACTGCATTTTTGATTGGAAGCTAATATTAGCTTCTACCATATAGAACTAGTACAAAGACATAGAAGGGATTTTTGAGGGGCCAGGGAAATAATCACATGATTAAGGAACAACTTGACAACAATTTAGAAACAATTTTGGAGTCTATGTGAATGTCTGTTTCCATGTCTAATTATATACATACACAAATACACAAATATACATATTTATACGTGTGTGTGTGTGTGTGTGCGCGCACGTGCATGCCTGATGCTCTATTTGGCACATTAAAATACATAGAGAAATGATGGTTTATGTCATCAAGAACACAAACATCGCAAAGAAGAATCTGTGGGTGGTGGCAGGAGACAGAAAAATCATTTACTGGAAAATCATCTGAAGGGAAAATAGTGAAAGTAATGCAAACTGTAGACCTCACGTTTTCAAATGTGAAAAAATGGTAAAAAAATGTTCTTTTAATAGGTTTCAAATGGCTTTGTTCTGAATCATCAATATTCTCCTGATTTAAAATTTTCTTCCCTCTAGCTCCTCTTTTTCCTTCTCTACTCCCATCATTATCTCACTGAAGTTGTACAACATCAAGTAGTAATTTATATTCACCTATTTAAAATAAAAGCCTTTCACACCAAGCAGAAGAAAAATGAGTCTTATTATGCTTATAAAAGAGTGCCAAATGCCTGATGAGCATAAAGAGAGGAACAAGGAAGGATCTAATTGTTACCTTAATGCATTTTGAAATATTAGTAGGTCAAAGATTAAGACAGGGAGATAATTCAGAACAGAGAACCTAATAAGGTTGCTAATGTCTCTCAAATGAGCACAAGAGAAATGTGATGTGTTTTGAAAATATTGATGAGTTTTTACTGAGGGTCCTTGCATGTCTCGGTGCTGTCTTCATGAGACAGTGTGTCTCTACCTAATGATCTGGGAATCTTGCATCGCTAATGCAATGGATGCTGCGTGCTTAATGTCCCACAGACTTTCACTGTTCCACGAAATGGAGAAATACCTTTAGAATCCATTAAGTCACTCAGCCACTCATAAATTTTGGTTATTTTAGACGTGGGTGGTTTTGCGTCTCTCATATGAACGGTAACTTTGGAAACCTTTCGAATATGAAACTAACATTAGAAATCAAGACATGGTGGCATGTTTATTCAAACATATCAGGGATAACTCACAAGACAGGCATTATAAAAGGACTTGAATTCTGTCCCCGTCCCTGACATTTGTACATATAAGTAATTCTAGAATAGGAATGAGGAGATGGAGAAATAGTTAAAAAAAAAAAACAAACTCATTAGCTTATCCTTAAAAAAGTTTATTGCTGTTTAATTAGAAGATTCTAAATGAATTTAGCTCATAATATTTTCTTAAAGCTAGGGTTACAAATTACCTCAATTATGCTCATATTTTTCAGTTTATAATTTTAGTTCTTTATATTCATAGCTCTGAAGAAATATTTGTAAAAATGAGAATTATGAATGTGTTCAAGAGAGGGTAGTTCAAAACAGAAATGAAATAAGCTTCTTTATAATATTATCGACATTTATAAGGGACGTATTGTAAATTTTAGGGAAAAGCATGCTTAATCATGCATGTGTTCTGAGCTTCCTGATTTGGCCTCCTGACTATCAGGACATCTTGGGAGGCAAATAGTTCTGTAATCATGTCAGAGATTGGGAGGTGCCAGCCAAGAGAGTCTCTCACAGTGTGTGCAGCAAGGGACAGAGCAAGGCCTTAGGAAACATGGTTTTCTCTGTGTGTGATGGTTGCAGCAATGCAGAGCCTTTGTTGATAAAGCATTTCCTTACTCTCTTTATGTGATCTTTGATTGTTTCAGGAACCACATACTCAGTCACCGTTCATTCACATGTTCCTAAAAGGAACATCTAAGGAGCCACACTAAATTACAGTTTAAATATTTCAATCAGCATTAAAGCAAACTTTTGGACTTTTTTCATTTTTATTATATTGATAACTTTTATAATATGCTCCTACTTCTACCAGGAGAGAGTGTGGGTGGAGTGTGAGGAGAATCAGAGAGCAGTAAAATCGTTAAGCATTCCCATAAAAAACATCAGCATAAAAAGGTACAGGAACAAGTCTTAAATATATTGAGTGAAGCCTCTTATCAATTAAAGAAATTGAGTTTGCTAAGAGGCTTATTCTCGGGAGGTTTGTCCACTCAAATCCACACCGTTCTGATGGTCCCAGAGTTCATCTCCCAGTCTTGACAAGCCTCCTGCTCAAACCCTTGTGCTCTCCTTAGCACTGCTGTTTGTCTCCCTAGTTACATTCTATCTTTTAATTTTAATTTTTTAAAATATATTTTAAGTCTTGAACAATGTGTCCATCCTTAATTACATTTTTTGTGTCTCTCTTCTCTCATACTTCTTTTTCTTCTCAGGACTTATATTTAATAGACTCTCTGCTACTCCTTTGCAGTACATTTGAGTACCCAAATTCAGATAGGAAACACATTTCCTCCACTCCTGACTTCTACTTCCTCAAATACTTCCTTTGCGTTTACAACTTAAATGAAGTTTTCTGTCTCCATTCTCTTTTCTTGCCTTTAGAGCCTCTACTATTGCCCTCCTCGGTAGAATCCAATTGATGAAATGCTGTTCTACAGTAATTGTTGAACTCATTCTCTTCCAATTTTTGTTTATGGTTTATTAGAAAGCATTTTTTGGGGGGTGACAAAAATATACAAAGCACATCATGCTAAAAAACATT
Organism: Avahi laniger; assembly: GCA_963575035.1. NCBI lineage: Eukaryota > Metazoa > Chordata > Mammalia > Primates > Indriidae > Avahi > Avahi laniger. Next base: position 36,759 of record CAUYSK010072103.1, on the reverse strand, counting down.
TGTATAACTTAGTGTCCATCAACGCTTTAATGGTTGATATAAAGCTAAACACAGACTCGCAATATGACCTAACACTTGTGCTTCTAGGTATTCATTAAAATGGCTTGAAAACTTACACCCACACAAAAGCCTGCACGTGAATGTTTGTAGCGATTCTATTCATAATCACCAAGAACTGGGAGGAATCAAGAATTCCTTCAAAAGGTGAATGGAGAAACAAATTGTGGTACATCCTTACAATGGAATACTATTCCGCAATAAAAAGAAATGAGCTATCAAGTCATGTGAAGTTATAGATGAATCTTAAATGAGTATTGCTAAGTGAAAGAAGTCAGTCTTGTAAGGTTACATACTGTATAATCCCATTTATATGACATTCTAGAAAAGAAAAAAACTATAGAAACAGAAGCTCAATCAGTGGTTGCCAGGGCTTCAGGGAGGGTGATGGATTGATTAGTTAAAACACAGAGGAGTTTTTTGTTGTTATTGTTGTTGTTGTTTTTAAGAGATGAGGTTTTCCTCTTACCTGAGATTGTCTCTGTACTTTGAGTTCCTACATAACAAACTACAGCTTAACTTAGTATACTTTTGGTAACAGATAGCCAGATCTAAGCCAATCACAAGTAGCCAAGCTTCACCAATTACAGGCAACTAACTGATCAGACCACGTCCAAATAAGGCAAACACCTAGCTACAGCCAATCAACCTATCTCTGCACTTACTTTTGCGTTCAGTCTATAAAAGCTCACTGCCGACACTGCAGAGTGGTGCTCTCTGCACCCTTTCAGTTTAGAGTGTTTTCCAATTCATGCATTATTTTTTACTCAAATAAACTCTGTTACATTTCATTTGTCTAAAGCTTTTATTCTAACACACAGAAGAATGGGGAGAAAGCTAGAAAGAATCATGCCGTTCTGAATTAAGTTGGAGACATTAATGTGAACTCATGTTTAGCTTAATGTAGACAGTGATGGATATCACAGAAAATTAATTTTAAATAATGCATATGCAAAAATTGGTATACACACATATATTTCCAAGCTCTGTTCATCTCGGAAACCTAGGAGCAGTAACATCCCAGTAGGAACAACCAGACTGTGATTTTTTGATATTATACCATTCTCCAATAAAAGGAACCGCGGATTCTTGCAAAAGTAACTAATTTTAGGGCTGGTTCTGGAATACACATGATGAGCTTGGAGCATCTTGTAATGCTAGAAACTAAGAAGCTGCTTAAAAAAATGATGGAATATTTCAAAGAGACAGAAGAGGCAACTGAAAAAGTTTCTAATCGCCAAAGCTTATAGACTTAAATTGAGGGACTTTGTATGAAATGTCTAAGTCATAAACTTCAAAACTTTCAAGGTCATTTAAAGCAAGAAAAGTCAAAGAAATTGTCACAGCTAAGAGGAGTCTTAGGAGACATGATGACTGCATGTATTGTGGGATCCTGAGTGGGATCCTGGAATGGAAAAGGACATTAGAAAAAAATTAAGAAATATGATAATGCATGATTAATAATATATATTATGAAAAATGTCTGCATATGTGTGTGTATATATATATATATAACTATGTATCTATATACGAGGGCTGTCTGGAAAGTATCCAGCCATTGTTAATATAATGATAACAGTTACATGGCTGGATACTTTCCAGACAGCCCTTGTAAATGTAAATGCGTAGTTACTCAGAAAGCAGCACCTGACTGGGCAAAAGCAACAGTCCCAAACTGTGAAGTTCCCTTGGTGAGAAAAAAGCCTCCTGGGGGGAGGGGACTCATGGGGACTCAGTGATCTGGACACTTGGCTTGGGAGTAGACAGGATGTAGGAACTGAGATGGAGCTGTATTATGGGATGGAGACTTTGTTCCAGCTGGTGCCGTAAAATCACTTTGAGGATGAGTCAGCTCCAAGGATGCAAAGCCATTGCACAATGCAAAGACTTCTCATTTGTGAGTGATTAAGGGAGAGCCAGAAAACTATTTACGATAGTTCAGAGTCTGGCTTTCTGTTACTTTGGAATGCTGGAGAAATTAGAATCGCTATGGATGAGAGTTAGTCTGGAAAGTTTAAGTAAAGGGAACATGCATTCAACTGAGTTTTGAAGGTTGAAAAGTACATGGATTTTTGGAGTGAGGATATGTGGAATCCTTGAAAATGACAATTAGAAAATGATGAACTGGAAACATTGAGCTGGCTCGTTTGGCTAAAATGGATCATACAAACCTGGAGAAGCCAATCAGATTTGAATGTTGGGGGAAGCAGTAGAGAGAAAGAGTGAAAATGGCCAATGGTAAGGGGCTTTGATGTCTCAATATTATGTTTATGAGTTTATATTCAATATAATCATCAGAGAAATTACAAGTAGTTTTTCCTTGGGGAATAAATATATAACTCCCTTTTGTATTTTTGCTATTATATAAGGTACTTTAATTTGGTACAAAGTGGATGTGACATTGTGAAATATTTATTTGGTTTACATCCCTGCTTTCTGACACATGGCTCCTAAATCCCTTGTAATCTCTGGAGCGATGAGTATCTTTTGCATGCTGATGAGGTGACTAGTGGCTGGGGGTCACTAGGTGGCTTCAGGATGGGGGCTAGTAGCCAAAAGACTAAGGCATGATTAGAAGGTTGGAACTTTCAGCTTCATCTCCCAATATCCCCACCACCCAGAAAGGTTGAACTGATCACCAGTGGCCAATGATGTAATCAATGACATCTGCATAACAAAGCCTCCATAAAAGTCCCAAAGAACAGGGATAGGAGAGCTTCCGGATAGCTGAACACATGGCGCTTTCTGGAGGGTGGTGGGCCTGGAGAGGGCATGGAAGCTCTGATCTCCTTCCCACATACCTTGCCCTATGTGTCTCTTCCCTCTGGTTATCCATCTGTATTCTTTGTAATATCCTTTATTAATAAATTAGTAAAAGTAAGTGTTTTCATGAATTCTATAAGCATAGCAAATTAACTGAACCCAAGGAAAGGAGTTGTGGGAACCACCAGTTTATAGTTGGTTGTCAAAAGGTCCAGAGGCCTGGACTTGTAAGTGGCATCTCTTTGGAGGGGGAGATTAGTCTTGTGGACTGAGTGCTTAACCTGATGGTATCTCCAGGTAGATGGTGGCAGAATTGAATCAAATGAAAAGACACCCAGTTTTGGTGTCTGCTGGAGAATTGCTTGCTTGGGCAGAGTGGGACAACTTCCCTCCCTCTGACATTTTGGTGACCAGAGGTGAAGCATTTTGTGTAAGAGAGGAGGGTAGGAAAAGCTCTTTTTATTTTTCTTACACCTCACTCACAGTGGTCATTCTACAGTTGATGTTAGCAATCCATTTTGATTAATAGACACAATGCCACTTTTAGTCGGATTGTTAGGTTATTAATTAGCTATATAACCAATCAAATATAGTGATGAATAAGAAGTAAGATTTGGGGGAAATAATAAATGTATTTCTTTATGGTGCCCAAATTTAAGTTATTTAAAGTGTCTTACTTCAAATGAAGTTTGCATGATTTTTGATTAGCTAAGGACTGTTTTTGTCATTTTGGATGGCAGCCTCTTAAATGGTCCCCAGTCATCCTTCTTCTTGGTATTCACGTCTCTGAGTAATTGTCTTCCCTTAAGTGAGTGTTGTACCTAGTAACTGACTTCTAATGAATAGAACAGGCAGAAGTGATGGGCTGTCCCTTTCAAGATTGTGTTACAAAAAGACTGTGACTTTCATCTGTTCTCTCTCTATCCCTCACCTCCTGCTCTGGAGGAAGCTCACTGCCCTGTTGTGAGTAGTCTTACAGAAAGGCTTGTGTGACATAGAGCTGATGTTACCAGCCCACAGCCAGCCAGCACCTGAGGCCTGCCTGCAGCTATGCAAATGAACTTGGAAGTGTGTCTCCTATAGCCATGGCTGACACCTTGTTGGCAGCCTCAAGAGAAATTATGAGCTAGAGGACCCAGAGAAGCTATGGCAGGAGGCTTGACCCACAGAAACTGTGAGATAAGAAGTGTTTGTTGTTTTGAGCCACTAAATGTTGGGTTAATTTGTTATGCAGCATTAGTCATATAAATTCTGTATTACATTAAAACCAAGTCACCAGACAAGCTTTTGCTTTTAAATAAGGAGGATAACATTGAAATTCTGTGAAAACACTTTTTACCTCATTGAATACATGTTACCAGAGTGACTTTTGTAAAGAGGACAGTTTTGAAACTAGACAAAAAGAATGCTATTTCTTCTACTTTTTTCAGAATAATTAACAGCATGTGCCATACTTAAAAGAAAATTCCTTAACAGCTCCTTAAAGACAAATGAGTCATTCTATTGCATTTTCATTTGATTTTACCCCAATTGGCATGGACTCACCAATCATTAAAAGGGAAAAAATGTGACTTTAAGTATAAAATAGGACAAAAATAAATGTTTGGCCTATGCCTTCTGACTTATAGATGTGTCTACATTTTAACTCTCCAAAAGAAACAGGCTTCTTTTACATGTTTTTGTTAATGAAATGGAAAGGAGGAAGGTGATGGTTGTAGATAAAGAAATAAAAGATTGCTATTAAAGCTCAGGTGGAAATAAAAAACAGAATCTAAGAGAGTTTGTTCAATTGTAATTTGTCTGGTTTCTCATTCATACCGTGTTCAAAACTTCTGCGTCCACCGGACTCCCTTTCCTATACAAATGTGGCCCATTTGCTATACAGATATTTTCTTTTTTATTCTCTTTGCTAATGTTCTTCATGTGCACAAATAAAGCTTCACACTTTCTCACACTCACGTTGCCTCTTTTGGCATGTGCTGTGTTTGCCTGCTATCTGTGACCATACTTGCAACGTTTCCAGACCCAATTTAAAGTTTGAAATATATCTTTCCCTACACTTCGTATTTTTATACCTTTGGAACTTGGCGTAACTTTTTTGTACCAAAATCTGACTGATCTCCTTTTTTTTTTTTTAGTTAACTAACTAGTTAACCAACTAACTAACTAATTTCAAAGAAGAATTGTCTTTTACTTTTTATCATTTTTGGCCCAACTCTGAGATCAAAATGTAGCAGTGTATCCGAAAACTCTTTGTAGCACTGTTGGGCAATCCTAATAGACAGGCAGTATCTTCATGAGACAATTGAATTAGATCAGAAAGTTCTCATTTAAGTTTTAGCTTTTCAGCTGACTTTTTGTGTGTGGAACCTCTCTTAACTCAAGAAAGACACTGCAGCAAGTGACGATTTACTACCCCAGTGGTGAAGGTTTGTCACATGTGAGATCTGACTGTTTTTGAAATCCATAGAACTACTTAAAGTTATTGACGCAAAACTAAAATTGTGTTTCCTAATTTATATGATGGCTTTTTATGGACACAAGTAAACTATAACAATTTATATCACCCACAGTGTTACAGACTAGAACACATGTTTAGACAGGTATTCCAGATTTAATCTTCTCCCTCCCCCCATAATTTCTCCACTTTCTAAAATCTAGGTCAAGTTCCACTCCTTTCACAAATCTTTGACCGATTGCTCCCATATTGATTGCAACTTCTCTAATTGCTCAAAGTGTTAATTGTCTTTCTCATTTTAACCCTTAATTATACACTCTTATGCATCCTGGCATACCCTTCCTTCTGTCCTTTGCCTGACACACACATACTTGTTATCAAGGACTCATGGTAAGCATCCCTCCTCTTTGAAGTCTTCCCTGACTACTCCCAGCCTCTATTACCCAAGGAGTAGTTTCCCTTGACATGGCTCCCATAGCATCATCTGTGTATGAGAATAGAGTGCTTTATAATGTACCTGCATCTACCTTCTCTACCTCCCCATCGCAGAGTGAGCTCCACTCCAGTAGGCAGTTCATTTTCAACTCTGCCTCACTGCCACCTACTCCTATGTCTGAAAAATTAAAGAAGCTTCACATATATTTGATGCAATAATAAATTAGTGAAAACAAAAGAATGAACATGTAAAGGAATTGATTATTGCATTGTATATATATCAAATAATTACTAATGCATATAAAATCATTATATGTACCAATAAATCAACTAATTATGTGTATGAATTAATAAATCATTATGTTTATGAACTTTAGAGGATTGAATTAATTAATTACTAATACCTAACAATTAATGGCTATGTGTACATTTATTCCTTGTGGAATAAATAGAAAAAATATGAGTGTATGAGATACATAAGCTCTCCTGTTTGAGGGGAGAGATTTTATTTCATTCACACACATATATTTTTAACAAAATGCTTTTTATTAGAAATAGAATTTACTCAACTTTAAGAGAGAAAGCAGAGAAGAAAATAAGGAAAAAATTACTGGGAGGAATACCACCAGTAAACCCAGTGTTTTAACTATAGCACTTGGTATATTTTCTTTATATATTTTTCATGTAGGTATTGTCATGTTTTACCTTTTTGCAGGCTGTCATTAGAATGGCTGCATAATAATATAATAATCACAGTTCAACCTTTTAAAATACACTAACCAAAGACCATGCAAACACATCTGAGTGAAATAAAATGAGGTTTACTTAGCTTGCTGCAACAAAGGAAAAGCTCACCAGGGAAATTGTGGAGGTCTCAGTGGGATGATTTGGGGCGAGGCTCATGAAAAAAAGGATTTGGGCTCGTGTGGAGTGATTCTATTAATAATAGGGCTTTAAGAAGAAGAGACTGTGTCTAAATTGGATGCTGTTAGAAAGCGGGGGCAATTCAGGGATTGGGTATCTTGGTAATTATTTTCTTGGGGGTGGGAGGATCAAAGCAACACTGCATTGTCATGGGTAAATAAGCAGAAGTCACTGGGTTTAGTATAAAAAGCGGAATGTTTAGCTCTTTTGTGTTTGTAGAGTGCCCTTGTCTCCGTCATGTTTCAGACATGGTCACAGACACCCCTTGCCTCCTCATTGTCGATATTTAGTGTATGTTTATGACAGCCCAGCACTTACTGCCAGCTGCCAGGGCCAATTATCATTTTCTGAAACTATTTGCTTTTGGTTGGACATTTACCTTTTTCTACTTTTTCAGTTCTGTGATATAATAATATGTTGAGCATAATTATAAATATAGCTTTTTTTAAAAAAAAACAAAAACAAAACTCAAATCCCAGCAATGGCTATTAAGATCAAATGTGTTGTCATTTTTCTTTGGTCTCTTCAATTGCCATATTTTCCTACTAAATTGCTGCATTATCAGTTTGAACTATTATTTTTATTTCAAAATATTAAGGGGGTACAAATGTTTTTGGTTGCATAGATTGCTTTTGTAATGCTTGAGTCACAGCTATAAGAGTGCCTGTACCCAGATAGTGTATTTTGTACCCATTAGGTAAGTTTTGGCCCCCTCCTCTCTCCCCTCCCGTAACTATTAGCAGTAATGTAAAATATTCTACTTCCATCATTGTTGTGAATTGAATATTTTAAAAATTGATTATTTAGTAGGAGAAGATGAAATTCAATTTTTAACTTGAGTTTTTATATTTGTGAGGTCGAATTTCTTTTTTTATTACATGTGTCTTTATGGGTTGCATTTGTTCTTTTTGGAGTATTTATTTATGTTTTGTCAATTAGTCAATTGAAGCCTTGTGTTTCTTATTAAATCCATTTTAACTCTTCAGGTAATAAGTTGAATATACTTTTTACAATATAGTCTAAAAATTTTTTTGCATGTTAAAATTATATATAGTTCCTTCCATTGGTCTATTTTTTTTCTTGGTGCTTTTTACCATGCCTTTCTACTAACTGCCCAAGCTTGATTCAACTATTAAGTGTAAATCTTTAATCCATTTGAAATTATTTTGGAGCATGGTGAGAAACACAAATCTAAAATATTATGATTATAGATATTACTCTATTTAATTTCTCAATAGCTATCAAGTTCATTTTCTTATATTGAGTAGCATCTTTGGATAGACTTGAATATATTTGTTGATGTTAAAAGTGAATATTTGCTAGTTTTGGAAATGGTGTTTTACTAGACAAAGTCTTACATAAATAATTTTTTTCAGGGCAAAAATATCAACTATTGCTGGACCCAGTGGCACACACCTGTAGTCCCAGCTACTGGGGAGGCTGAGGTGAGTGGATTGCTTGAGCCCAGGTGTTCAAGACCAGCCTGGGCAACACAGTGAGACCCTGTCTCTAAAAAAATAAATAAATTTTAAAGTCAGCTATTAACGGAAATCACAATAGATATTATACATGAATGAATGAATGAATGAATAAGAAAAAAGAAATTATTATAAATATATAGCAAAATTTTATGACAATGTATTTGAGCTACTTTATTCTCTATAAATTAGTACATTTAAATTTCCAAAAATAACATAACTGTGTTTAAAAATTTGTGGTAATTTGCTACTCAAGAATAGCTATGTATTAGTTGTCTATTAATTGTGTTTCTTACCATGTTCCAAAATAACTAGTTTTCTATTTTCCCAAATAATTTTTGTTGGAATTTCATTTGCAAAACAAAGGCAACTTCCTGAAAGAAGATGTGTCAATAATGTTTGAATCTGAATTTTTGTTTTACGTAATCTTTGTTTTAAATTATGGTGATAAAGTTCTAGACACTAAGTATATTCTCCCAAATACCTCTTGGATGACAAAATCCATAAGTAAATGAGAATTTCTGAATGTTAATACTTCAACTCTCTATCTTTCCCCAGATTGATTTATAAAATTAAGTAAATATTAAGAAAAGATGCTCCTAAAATGACTTAGAAAATATTTTCCTTTATCAGGCATTTTATAATGACTTTTATATCTGATTGTAGTTTTGAGGTAAAAAGAAAATGTGCTCAATAATAAAATATATATTTTAAATGGCTGATCTTTGATTTTAAGTATTTTAATAATTACTGTAAGTATTGAACACAGTAAATACTATTTTAAATACTGAAGCTGAATGTCTTTAAATATTCATATCAACACACATGTATATTTTGGGAGTATAAATGTGATTTCATACATTAAGCATATATATTTAAAATCTATGATATTTTCGGAAATATGAACAATTGCTTTTCCTTTGATTTTGAAGGCTAAACGGCACCAGGCTTCTCAGCTCTGAATATGACGTGCTTTATTCATTTATGGCAATCTTCTGACATCAATCATGTCCTGCAGCCATTATGTTGCTCAGTACTTTCCCCATAATTATTTTTCAAGTCATTTTCAGAGTACTTCATAAAACATTTTTAATGCCACTATATGGGAACAGATATAAATTAATTCCATTTTCAAGGGCTTTTAAAAATGTAGCTTTACTTTAGGTTGCAGTTAATTTTGTATTGCTACTTTTATCTGAGGCTTAAAACAGTTTTTTTTTTTTTCAATTGAAAGATAAGGGTTTCAATGTTGCAATCCAGGAAAAAAAATGCAGTGTAACCGTGAAGCATCTTTCTTTTTTTGTCATGGGGATGGGGGTAAAAGCAGTCAGGCTCCCTCTGCCATATGCTTCAACTTTCATGTCTGTTTTGCCATCCATCCCATTAACATTATGATTAATGAAAGCTCTCCAGAATTTCAGATATCTTGAAAACTAGCCAATGCCTGCCTGTCGGAGGCTACATAGAAAATAAATAACAATAAAAACAGGGTGATTTAGGCTTTTGAAGTCTTTAGAGAAATCGTCACTATGATCTTTTTAGTACTGCTGTGGAAAAGAGGACAAACTTCACATTTCTGGCATTGTTAATGACAACACAGCCACCGAGAAAGGAAGCGTGAATTTCTGGGAGTAGCCTTAGGATACAGGGCTCCTGCTGCGCTCACCGGTTCCTTGCTCTGCACAGCTGCTTTCTCAGCTGGGGGCTTGAAATCAGCACTGTGAGAAAAGACAGCAATGACCATGATGCATCTTCCTCACTAGGAAAAAAAGGTAATGTTCAATTAACGCTTCAGCCTTCTGGTTTCCAACTGACTTATTCCCGTCTTTTGTGTTTGCATGTTTTGCTTGGGATTTTTTTTTTTTTTTGATTCCTTATTATTTCATGGAATAAAATGCCTAAACCAACTATGTCTTTGTGCTTGCACTTATGCAAGAAAGATAGTACACTTTTCATGGCTTCGCTTAAATCAGTAAGAGCAGTATGTACTTTTGTACTCACAGAGTATTAACACGGCTCATGCTCAACTACCTAAGCTTGCATGCAGCCTAGTAAAAACACCACGACTGAAAGAGTAGAACCTGTTTCAAAAATGTTTCAATAGATGCAGCATCTGAGTTGTCGAAAATTCATACATTCACCTTATCTGTTGCTCTGTTATAAAATTGTACCATGATGTTAATGGTGAGGTTTACTTTAAGGCTGGTTTGAGTAGTGATAAAAACAGTAATCAATTTATATAAAGCAATGTTTTTAATCTTTCAGCCATAAAGAATCATATTATCTCCATTTTCACTTATTACAAATTGTAATAGGATTGCATAGATAAAAATTACCAAGGAAACATGATTTTATAGAATCCTATTTTCTATAGCGTTATTTAGGTCTGATTCTCAGAGAAAAACCCACTAGGGTTCTTAATAACATCCTTTTATTCTCTTTGGAAATAATTAGTGGTACTAGCCCAGAATGATCTGCAAAAACAAAGTGCTCCACGATGTATGAATGTGTGAGTGTATGTGTGTTTGTGTGTATGTGAGAGTGTATGCTTAGCTCTGACTTGAGTCTTATGAATTTCCTCTGAGATTTTCATTGGCCTTCTGGCTGGAAAGCTGAATGCTTTTGAACTTGAATAATATTCTTTGGAATGAAGTTCAGGGGTTGTATGTTCACTGGAAAACGTCAATTTAGTTTTATTTTAATGGTTTGAACTAAACTATTGATTCCCACCACTTCAGTAGTTACCCAATATAAAATCTGGTTAGCAATTCATTTTACAAACATTTATTATGCATCAGGCTTTGTACTTGGTAATGGAGACAAAAAGATAAGGATGTGGTTCTCACTCTCAAGACATTTATAGCCTAATCCTTTGGATCAATGAGCTGTTTTCTGAAGAAGAATTTGATATTTAACTCTATTGTTGTACAATCTGTGTTGCAGTACAGTTTAGCAGAATTTATTGACATCCACCTCAAAGTGGAATAATATTTGCCTAACAGGCAATTGGCCTTGAGTGATTTAATTTTTACCTACTCAGGCAACAACTATTTATTGAATAACTATTTCGTGCCAGGCACCAGTGTAAACACTAGTGACACAGCAGAAAACAAAACAAACAGAGTCTCTACCCTCATGAAGCTTGCATCCCAGCAGGGGTCCTGGATGGAAGAGACAGCTACACTTTGACACTTGTTTTCAGGAGGATAAAGGGGCAAAAATGCCCTAGAATCGAAGCTGCTGACTTTATACTGTGGCAATTCAAATGGCCTCCACCGCTGCCACATTTGTATGGCACTGACCCAAAGGAAAAGAAAGAGCTTCTGCAAATATTTGTAAGCACTTTCAGAATACTTGCAGGTGATTTTAAAGTCAAAAAACAAATAACTTGTAATAATATAGTCCTTCCAAATTCCATGTTAAGAAGAGTGTGTCAAAATCATTTACATTATTCATACAGTGTGGTGATTTTAAGTGACTAAAGTTTCTTAGCCATGTTTTACCTGGTCTTTTCCCTTGACCTGCCAATTGGCAACACACACAGATTCTTAATGTCTATTGAAATTGCCGCACATTCTCTGTTGGTCTGCCTTGGTAACAAGTGACAGTGTCCACTGAACATGCTTGAGATCTCCTACCTGGAAAAATTTGAAAACATTTATTATATATGTGGCTTCATATCATCTCTATTTCCTATTTTGGATAATTCATTTTCCTTTTTAAGATTTCTATGGAATACATTTTTGTTATTTTCTTTCTTGATCTCTTTAATAGTTTCTTTCTATTTTCTCTAGCTATCCACTGATCTATCATCTGTCTATCTTCCAATAAGCATCTAATCTTTTTAGCTCACCCTAAGATATTTCAAATCAATTTCTCCATTACTACCTCTGCCATAATAGTTCAGAAACCTGAGTTCTCATGTCTCCATTCTCCTTTGCAGTGAGAATGGCTATGTGCTTTAGTTCTGGAAAGCGTGACATGAACATAATCTTGCCAAGAGCTCTATGAAAGATTTGGCTTTACCCAACGTCAGGGCGTGTGATGACTCATTACCTAATGTAAAGCCTGGCAGAGACCCTTCCCCCTTCTTTCTTGAAGGATGACTGGACTGCTGAGAGGCAAACATGAGAAATTGCAAGAGAATTTCAGAAATGCCAGTCCCAATGTGGCCAAACCACTGAACCAATACTAGCTCTCTTCTTCAAGGCTACTTTTGATATCATAAAAATTATCCAATATTTATTGTTTTCTGTTATTTTCAGTTGGAAACATTCCTAATTGATGCCACATGTATACATGCATGAACAATTTTTTAGAAATTATTGAAAGCTGAGTATTAAGTTATAAAACAAAACACCTAACAATGAAGGCAAAATGCAATTCTTGTCTTGAAGAAACTTACGGTGAACATTTGATATGTTAAGCCAATAGGAGTCAAAAGCCTTTCTGATATTAGTCGAAGGTCAGCAACTAACCTCTATGGGTATGTTTCTTACTGTTTCTTGGTGTTTATTTTCTTATATATAAAATAAGGGATTGCATTATTTCTCAGGTCCATGGAGGATCTAAATTTCCAAGTTTATTAGAATAAAATGTATTTTAAATTCACGGATTCAACACTACCTGTTGAATGACATTTTAACATTTGTACCCCATGGATATTTTGGAGGTGCCAGAAGCCATTGCACATTTGTTATGAATTCTGTATATTCTACATTGAAGTAGCTAGGCTATGAGTTTGAGCCTTTCGATATGTCATTCTAAAATCTAATTTATTGAGCTCTTTAAAAATATAATTCATTTACATATTTGCCTACTGAAATTAGCATAAATATAGTATCTGGAAGAAAACCCTATACAACTCAATTTTCTTCCCTTTTATGAACACAAAATCCAATCCAGATAAAACAATTCCATTAATATAAAGGTATGTCTGAAGCAGTAGGTTTTCCAGCCTTCTTGTGACATGACTGCAGAACTGTTTGAAACTCCCATAAAGAATTTTCCTCTATAGCAAGAAAAATATTTTTAAATTGCTCTTCAGAGGCATAAAGCATAGCAAATAAAATGTTGCTATAATATTTAAAAGACTATGAACTAATGTGAATTGAAGGAGGACTCGATCATAAACATATTTAAAGTTCTATTATATTTTTCCATCTCCTTTTGCAATAATACTGGTCAATGTGTGCTGACCAAGTGTCAGTTGCTGCCGCCCAGCCCATTTTTGGCCCTGATATGTTGATGCTTAATTCCGATTTGTAATGTGTTTGATGTTGGAAACTGAGATGTGCGAAGAAGCCATTACTGGAAATAGAAAATAAGTGAAACAAATGAGAGAATTGACAACAGCACAGAAATTTAACACAGAAAGAACATGGTGTGTGTGTGTGTGTGTGTGTGTGTATGTGCCACGTATGTGCATAGGCAGATGTGGGGTAATTAGGGAGGAAGAATAAAAATGCATCAATGGAGAGGTTGTGTTCTTTTTGTAAAATGAGGAAAGTATTACTAGATAATTACCATTGCCTCTTGTTTTCCAGAGTAATGTGCAGCCCATGAGCTGGAAAGCCAATCCGGTACTTAAAAATGAGAGGTTCTTGCTTTCTTTGCAGCAATATAGCATCTCAGCGTGCTAGTTGAGTACAAAACAAACAGAGATGCATTTTCTGTACATGCTGGAAGCAGTCATTCCTGTTGCCAAGGAAACATCCTCACTTGGCAAGGGTCACCTTCGGAAACAATTGCAAGACTTCAAAAGCAGATCAATAAAGAAACACCAAGACCTGAACTTCCCAGCTGATGTTGTCCTCTATTTTAAATGTCATTTTCAACAAACACTTGCTTATGTCATTACTGTTTAGTGGGCAGAAGCAAAGCCAAAGTGAATGTGAAATAAGTTGAGCCCAGTATTTTTCAAGCTCTATTCTTGGAAACTTGGGGTTTTTGGTAGATGCTTTGAGTGCTGGAACGTGCAGAATCAGCAGCCTGGGAATGGACTGATACCGGGTTTAAAAAGGGAAGCTTCATTTAAGACTTCCATTGAAGAAGAAGTTCTACTCATCAAAAAACTGTAGACACGTTAGTCATACACACATATTTCATTGCATTTTGTCTAAATTAGTGAGATTTTTATTTTAATTTCTGAAGATATCTTGTCGTATATTAGGATTGTGCACATTTTGTGTCAATAAAGCAGCTTCATTCATTCTTAATACGTGTGATTTAAACTATGTGCCAGTTACTACTCTGGGAAGGAGAAATGAATACAACACATTTGAGGTCTGGGGGGCTCCATCTAAAGAAGAAAGCAGATATAAAGACAGTGAATTCACTTGCAGAGGGAACACAGTGAGATCTCATAATTCTTCCTGGGGAGGTGTAGAAAGCCTTTTGGTAGAGAAAAATGCCTGGTCTTAGCTTTGAAGGATGGGTAAGCATTGAGCTGAGAATCTAGTCCAAGAAGTCCTAAGAAAACAGAAAATGTGAAGCACAGAAATGTGAAGAGCAGATTTCACTGGGCTTCTGTAGACAGAGGTTGCGGATATACTATGGCATGTGTTTGGAGGTGAGGTCAGAAAAGGAAACTGGCCTGGATCATAAAAGTCCTTATATAGTATGAAAAAAGTCTATACTTTACTGCTAGTTTTTCATAATATTTTTTTACTTAATATTCTAATAAATAGAGCTTTAACCAGCTTGACATTATTTCCCCTTTTCCCCTTTGACAATCCAGATCTTGTTACAAATACCTGTGTACTTTCGGATGGCTTAAGGAATTGGCATTCCTGGGGATGTTTATCATCTAAAACGAGAATCATGAAATCCAGTGATAAATTGTCTTGCTATTAACATTCACGGGAATATTTTATTTACTAAAATACCAATAATGAAATTTTATAATAGGGATTAGAACAATCTTCACTTTTAAAGTAACCAGTAGAATTAAGTTGTTGGTATCAATCATTTCCTGAAATCACATACCACTCCTCCCCTTTTTTTTGTCAGAAAATTCAAGTGACAAATGCAGACAGCTGTTCTGTCTACTAAAATGTTA
The DNA here is from genome assembly GCA_963575035.1 of Avahi laniger. Taxonomy (NCBI): domain Eukaryota; kingdom Metazoa; phylum Chordata; class Mammalia; order Primates; family Indriidae; genus Avahi; species Avahi laniger. The sequence goes on along the minus strand of CAUYSK010072103.1, from coordinate 21,584 downwards.
TGGCCACACTGAACTGCACCTTGTTAACTCTTCCTTTATAAGGGACAAGAATGAAACTTTGTGTATAAGAAAATATGGAGGGCGCCAATGTTTGGGAGCTAAAGCTTTTTGGCATCATCTAAGTTAGCCACCTGTTCTAGCCTGCATTTGCTGAATAAATTAGATGCTCTCGGGAGAGAGTATGCAGCTGACTGGGCTGCCTTGTTACCAAGGCAACCATTTTTCTCCTGCTCTATGACTCTGAAAGGTTTCATAACTCAGTGCTCCTCTGGCAACAACCTGAAAAAATTCCTTTCTTTTTTTTTTTTTTTTTCCAATTTCTGGTCAAGACGATGGGATTAATGGCAATTAATAGATGCTCTTATCGTACATGTTTATTCACACAGTACATTTTCCAAAAATGTTTGAAAAACTTAGGTCCAAACCGTAAAGGTACACAAATATCAGCTAAATAGAGGGATGTGAATGATAATGAATCCAAAACAGAAAATATTTTCAACCTCAAATATTTTTAAAAATTGAAAATATTTTCAAAGTGGAATTTGTCTAAAATAATATATGTAAAAACACAGATCCTCTGAATTCAGTCCAAAAGGCAGTGAATGAAAAACTATTTTTATAAATTATTCCAGCTATTATCTCTCTCAGGGTTTTCTCACTCTGCAGAGACATGGAACAAGACAGGACAACGATTTGGCAAAGGCATATAGGATCCATCACCCACAGGTTCAGGGGCTACGGGATCATTTTCTGAATGCCTAAGGGCCAGGGGAGCTGCGGAGAGATGGCTGACCCCACACTGTGGTGACACCATCAGAAATCAATGCAGGTTTTCATCCCCAAGTGACATTTAGACCCCACCATATTTACTTTTCTTCTCCTTTGCAATCCATAGTTTTTGTCTTCCCTCCTCTGCTTTGTACACTGTCCCCTTTCTATTCCAGATCTTCATGTATTAAAAAAAAAAAAATCAGTAGGCTTCCCCAAAAGGTAAATTTCTTGAACCCATCCATGTTCCATTTCACAAATGAGTAGCGTGAAGCCCAATGTAGCAGGGTTGATATTCAGATTGAGTTCTAGTTCATTCCAAAGCCATGTTTTTTCATGATGCTGTGGTGTCTCTAAAGTTATGTAATAATGAGATAGATCCTTTCTGAATATTGAAATATTGAGAAGAAAATCCACTCAATGAAATTTTGAAACATCAGAATTAAGCCTCCAGGAGGGATCTTGTTCTATTATTTTGGGTTTTCTGACAAGTAGAATGCAACGCTACGCTCTGCCAGACTCACTGTAATGCTGAGGCTTTTGCATGTATTTATCATGGAGAATGGCTTTATCATACATGGCAATTCCTTTGACACTTTTTCTCATTATTTTCCTATAAATACTAGAGAAACTAATTAAAATTGACCCGTAAACTCCTTTCTTGTACCTATCTCATTTGTTGTTGTTTGCAATTGAGGAGGAACATATAACCTGCTGATACTCATAGCAGGACTGCTAGGATCTCCGTAAGACGGAAACCTTAGTGTAATTACACTTACCTTAATTTTTTATTTTCTACTGATTTTAATTTTGCATCCTGAAGTTTCAAAGATGGAACTGATATTTTCAAATAAACGGTTCTTTGATAGATACAGGGACATTTTAAGATATGGCCATACCATGAATGGACAGTTTTTAAAAAGTACAGTTCTCAGTGTCCAATAAAACAGTGCAAATATTTTTCTTGGTGTAAAGGCAAGGGGATCTTTTTTCTGTGTTAAACGCATGTGATTGATCTCTGCTCTAGTTAAAGATTAACAATTCACTCAATGATCATAAATATGCAGGAGAACAAAGATGTTATTCTTCTAGGACATAGGGATTTGGCAAAAGAAGAAAATGCATACTTGTATTTGCTACAAGCAAGATGAATTTGCTTTTTTTTCTCTCCTATTTCCAACATCAGTTTAATGTTTTCAAGTTACTCAGAAGAATATGGCAATTATTTGCAATCTGAAAAAGAATGTTCAAAAAGACATTCTATTTGCCTTTTAAGAAAAACCTTTACTTTAATTGTCTGCTTCTGGCCATTCTCTTCCATGATTACCTAGATTTGATTCAACTACGACTTTTGTGCTGCAAATATTTCATAGTATGCTAATGCTCTAATTTATTCAATGTGCTTACAGAAACATTCGTGGTCTCTCCTGTGCCAGGTACTCTGCTAAGTGCTGGACACCTAAAGATGAACACACAGCCCTTCTCCTCCATGAGCTCAGCTTTGTTGGGGGGGGATCTATAAGGCAGCCAGTGGTCTCTGTAGATTAAATGTTGTCATAAAGTGTAAGGAACTTGTAGATTGAGGGACATGTTAGAAATTGAGGGACATATTAGAAATGAGTCCTTGATAAGCTGAGTCTTGGGTGTAGAGGATGAGCAAATGTGTGGAAGCATAAGGAAGTACACTAATTGTAGGAGACTTTAAGAGTACAGGATGTAAGGATAGCTGAGTCTGGAAAGGTAAGAAAAAGTCATGAAGAATTTGAAAGCAATGAGAATTTCATGGAGAATTTTACATAAATGAATGCCACGATGAAATATGCATATCAGGAGAAAGGTTCTCTTGGTGTAAGACTTGGAAGTCATGTAAGGATTATTAAAACAATCATAAGAAATACGGAGTCGAAATCAAGGTAGTGATAGTGGCGGTGGAAAGTGTAGAACAAACGTGAAATGTCTAGGGGGCGGAATTTATAGGACTTTGTGGAAAATGAGGGAGAGAGAGTTGAGGTTGACTCTGAAGGCTTGGAGATGTTGATGCTGGGATTTTGTAGCTCGGCTAAACCTAGCTAACATATTCGTTACCTCATATACTTATTTGTGTGTGGTAAGACCATTTAAAATCTACTCTGCTGGCAAGTTTTGAGTATACCATACATTGCTATTTTCTACTGTTGTATACCATGTTGTACAATAGGTCTCCTGAACTTATTCCTCCCGTTCAACTGAAATTTTGTATCCTTTGTTCAAAATTTCCCCAATTCCCCCTTGAAACCCCTTGTTACTCCTGGTAACCACCATTCTAATTTCTGCTTCTATAAGTTTGACTTTTTTAGATTCTACATATGAGATCACGTATTACTTGTCTTTCTGTGCCTAGCTTAAGGTCCTTTTCACTTAGCAAAAAATCTTCCAGGTTCATCTTTGTTGTTGCAAATGGCAGGATCTCTTTCTTTTTAAAGCTGAATAATATTCTACTGTGTATATATACTGCATTTTCTTTATTCATTCATCCGTGGATGGACATTTACATGGTTTTCATATCTTGGCTATTGTGAACAATGCTGCAATGAAAGTGGGAGCACAGATATCTCTTCAACATATGGATTTTTCTTTGGATATATACCCAGAATTGGAATTGCTGGATCATATTTTAATTGTTTGAGAAATTCCATACTGTTTTCTATAATATCTATGCTAGTTTACATCCCCAACAACACTGCGCAAGGGTTCTCTTTTCTCCACATCCTTGCTAATCCTTATCTCGTCTTTTTCATAATAGCTGTTCTAACAGGTGTCAGGTGTATTTCATTGTGGTTTTAATTTGCATTTCTCTGATGATTAGTGATGTTGAACATTTTTCACGTATGTGTTGGCCCATTTGTATGTCTTCTTTCAAGAATTGTCTTCAGGGTGTTTGCCTATTTTTTACTTCTGTTACTTGTTTTCTTGGTATTCATTTAATGAATATGTATTCAAATATATATTGTTTGTTTATGCTATATATATTTCCTTATATATTTTTGATATTAACCCATTATCACATATATGGTTCACAAATATTCTCTCCCATTCTATAGGTTGTCTCTTCCCTCTGTTTCTTTCCTTTGCTATGAAGAAGCTTTTTAGTTTAATGTGATCCTCCTTTTCTGTTTTTGCTTTTGTTAGCTGTGCTTTTGGAGTCCTATGAAATTCTTAACTTCACAATCTGATCGTTGATGCTTATCTGATATGACATTCATGATTTCTAAACCTTTCCTTGTTTCTGACCTCTGATAACCACAAATTTTAAAATGTCATATCCTGTTAAGAATTAACAAAACAGAAATAGAGTCATTTTATTTTTTAATGATAAAATACTATATTTTATTTTAAAATTTTCAGAAAATATAGAAATATAAAATGAAGAAAGTAAATCTATAAATGTAATGAAGTATTTCATGTAAAGATGTAAAGTATCTCAAGATAAAATTTCATGCCCAATGGTGATTATTGCTAATTTTTTATTGCATATTGTTTAAAATTTAAATTTATGTCCTCTAGAGATTTTTCTGTGTTTATCATTCACATTATTTTTTATCATCATTTTCGCTTGACTGCAAACAATGTAAATTATATCTTTCCATGTACACAATGGTTTAAGATTTCCATCATGCTCTTTAATGGTCACCTGGGATTCCACTAGCTATTCCATAATTTATATAACTAATCTCCTCTTGATGGGCAATGAGTTATTTCCAATTCTAACAACTAACATAATATTTATAATTTTAATTTAAACATTATAATTTAATTTAAACATTAGGATGAGTACATTTATACAAATGTCTTCACACATTTGCTGATTATTTTTTTTAGAATGCATTCTCAGATATGAAATTTCTAGTCAAAGGTAGGAGCATTAACATTCTGATACATGTTCCCGAACTTAGTTTAGGAAATTATTACTTTTTGTCCTATGCTGTTGCCTACAGTGGATTTGATAAATTTTTTAAAGTGCTTGCTAATTTGATAGAGTCTTAACCATTGCCTGGCTCTCCAGGTCTTTATTCATGTTTTCAGGTCTTACACTGCAGCTGCTGCGAGTCTGATGTTATAATGAAGACTTCCCAAATCCATCATCTTTCTAAAGGGAATTTTCTTAGCATTGAAAAATGTTTGGGTTTAAGTAGTAGTCACTCATTTACTACAGCTGGATGAACCTCCTCCTTCAGTTGTGACCTCTGCTACTAGAATGCTTTGCTGATACTTTTTGTGAAGTTTCCCACAAAAAATCACTTTCCTCTTCCATCCCTGTCCTGGATCTACCTTTTCAAAAAAAAAAAAAAAATACTAGTCCTCCTCTTTCAAATATATCAATAATGTTGACCTTGGTAGTGGCTTTTTATCTTCAATTGGCAAATTGTTCATGTTTTCCCAGACCTGAATGGACAAGTTAGAGAAATTGGACAACCAGGGCAGAAGACCCTCCCCAAATGATGGTGATAATTGTGCAAATCAATTCAAAGGCAGACTTCTTGGACAAGTCGTGTGACCAGACCCTGTGGTTTAACTTCTGGCCTCCAAAGATGAACTCACATATGGGGTTTTATTGCTTTTTGAATTACATTGACCAGCATTTTTCTGAGAAAGCACACACAATATGGGCAATGTTTCTGTCCCATCTTTAATTTCTAATGTACAGACTTTTCTGCCAAAAAAATTGAACCCTTTAACATTGATTAAGATCACTCAGGGGCATATTATATCACAACAAATGGTTGAGGCAATTTCAAGATTACTGTATTTCATGGTTCCTGCCTGCTCATTCCACTGGAACTGATACCTGGAAACCTCTAGTTTCACTTCTATATCAAAAATTCAATCATGCAGATACTTTCATGATCCATTTTTTCTCACTTCTTCACTAGAATGTGAGTTATTTAAGGTCACAGGAGCTTTGTAAATGATCTTATTATTCCCCACACTCCTACCCTGCCAAAGGACTTATTTAGGATTCAAAAGATACTGAAGAATTAACTTTTAACTATGAGTCATGCTTCTAAGAGAAATGCAGACATATCAGAAGTATAATAAATTCCTGAGCTTTTTCCCATTTTATTGCCACCAAATTTATTCAGGCTACCTTATTCTCTCACATCTCAAAGCTTTCCCAAGCAACATAAAAGGAATAAATGGCTGACCTTGGCAGTGATCCTTCATGGCATAAATCTATTTCACATCCAAGGAATTTAGTACTCATCAGCATGCATCTGATATCTAGTGATTCAAAGGTGTTATTCTGCCTTTTATCTTCAGAGTGTTCAGGTTCTTTGGTCATGGTCTCACCATTCCCTGGAGCTAATGCATTCCCTTGTTGAAAAGATGTGACCACTTTTGTAGGTTCACATGTGGTTGTAAGAAATAATACAGAGATATCCTGTGTACCCTTTACCTAGCTTCCTTCAATGGTAACATCTCGCAAAACTCTGGTACCATTTGAGAACCAAAATATTGACACGAATACAATCCAATATTATTACAATTGGATTAATTGGATTAATACAATCCAATCTTATTCAGATTTTTTCAGTATTACTTATGCTTGTGTGTGTGTGTGTGTGTATTTTGTTCTATGAAATTTTATCATACATATAGGCTTCTGTATCCACCATCACAGTCAAGATACAAAATGATCCCATCATCGCAACTATCACTCTCTTTGCGTTTTTATAACCAACCCACCTCTTTCCTATTATCCCCTTCTCCCATCTCTAAACTTCAGCAACCACTAGTCTGTTTTATGTTTATATAATTTTGTCATTTCAAGAAAGTTATATAAATTGAACCATACAATATATTACCTTTTAGGATTGGATTTTATTCAGCATAATTTCCTTGACATTCATCCAAGTTGTAGCATGTATTCATAGTTTGCATTTTTTTAATTGCTGAATAGTATTCCATGATATCCCATAGTAAGGATGCATCAGTTTGTTTAACCGTTCGTCCATTGAGGGCCATTTGGGTTGTTTCCAGTTTTGAGATCTTACAAATAAATCTGCCATGAATGTTAAATGTAAAGGTTTTTGTGTGAATCTAAAATTCCATTTCTCTGGGATTTGAGTGAATTGTTGGGTTGCATAGTATTAATAATTGCACAGATAATCTCTTATAAATAAAATATAATTGGATCACTCTCCCTTTTATATCCTTTCAATGATCTCCCATCACTCTTAGCATCAAACCATCAGGCCTACAAAGTGTTGAAATATCTGCTGTCTACTCTTCTTGCTTTCCTCAAAAACGCTGACTCTTCTTCTTCCTCTGCTTCTCCTCTCCAGACACATGGGCGTTCTTTCACTTTCTTAAATGTGCCATGCTTCTATCCTGTCATAGGGCTTTGGAACATACTGTTCACTCTTAGAATTCTTCACTTTTCCCTCCCCTCCCCTTTTAATTAAACTCTCTCTCCTTTTTCATATTTCAGCACAAATCTCATCCTTGTGGGTGATATTTTGAGCATTACTTAACAGCTTCCCCTATTATATGCTCTGATAACACTTCGTTCTTTCCTTCCATAGCAAGAGTTTGCATGATGTCCTTATGAATATTTTGTTCATGGTCATTTCCTTTAATGGAATCACTGCTCTGAGTATTTGATTCTCATCAGTGGAAACCCCTATTAGGTGTAGGTAGAACTTGTGACTTGCTACTGACCAAGAGAATATGGCACAGGCGATGAGATGTCACTGCTGGGATTATGTTACATTATCCCCACTTAGCAACCTAAAGGAAGCGGGAGACAGAAAGAGAGAGAGATTTGTCTTGCTGGTTTTATGAAGCAAGCAACCATGTTGAGAAAGTCCCTCTGACAAGGAACTGCAGGCATTCTCTAGCGACTGCTGGTGGCTTCTAAAACCTGTGAACAGCTTCCAACTGATAGCCAGAAAAAAAAAAAAAAAAGAAAAAGAAAAAGCTGGGCCTTCACTCATACACCCATAAGGAAATAAATTCTGGCACAAACCTGAGTGAGCTTTGAAGCAGATTCTTTTGCAATTGAATTTCCAGATGAAATGGAGTCCAGCCAAAACCTTGATTCCAGCCTTGAGAGACCCTGAACAGAGGACTCAGCTAAGCTATGCCTGGACTCCTAACTCAGGAAAAGTGTGAGATAATAAATGTATTTCATAAGCCAAGATAGATTTTTTGTAATGTATTATGACGCAATAAAAGCCAATATACTAGCTTTTGTTACAGTCAGTGTGACCATGAGTTCTGCTCAATGGAGCAGGGGCAGAGTGGTGTATACCTTCTCTGTTCTTTGCTGAGAAAAACTTTCTGCAAGATTCTCCCCAAGTTTTTCCCTTGTTAATTGACTATATTTTAAGCAGAGATTTCAAGTAATGTAGAGGATGGTGGAACCACAGAATGAAGAGAAACTGGGCTCCTTAATCACTGCATGGGAGGTTGCCCACTGAATGCCCACAACAAGCAGTTATTTATCTACTGTAATTTGCTATTACATTTGGTGATTTCTTATTAAATCACTTTATATTATTTAGCTTAGTCAAAAACCTATATTCTTGAGGTATGCAAGTAATATCTGACAGCAGGACCAGGGCTTAATCCCTCATCAACAGCAAGCTGGAAAGAAATCAGGATGGCAAGACAACCAGAGTGTCTTTTACGATTTCCCTAAAACCTAAAGGAATGTGACTTAGACTATCCTTATTCTATTACTAAGTCCCTTAGCAATAATTCATGCAAAAATTGCTGTTTCTCACACCCTTACAACATTTCCATCAGCAATCACTTCATACCATGTAGATACATCTGCCTCATCTTCAGAGTGCCCTTCTTGGGAATGCTTCTCTTCCTGTGTTCCTGCCATAGTTTTACAGATAAGAAGTAAGATCAACTGAGATAGCCAGTAGACCAAGGAATTTCACATTCACTCTCAAATCACTAAGTAGAGCAAGGGGTTCCATATATAGTCTCAATAGCACTTGCTATATGTAACAAAACCTCCTATACTGACATATAGTAAACACTTTTTTTTCAGCTACTTGTTTCCTCATTGAATTGAGTTCTTTAACCAGTTTAGCAATCGCTGCATGGATAGAATATTTCCATGCAACTCAAAACACCATAATACAAAACTTCAAAAGATAAAGGAAACCTACAGTGACAAAGTAGGCAAAGCCTTTTTTTTAGGAGATGCACTTTAGTAGCAGTAGAAAACCTTTGATATCAGTAGAATACCAATGAGACGGTTGGTCTGCAACTGAACTGGACTTGGTATGAATTCTTTTCCCCAGTCATCCAGTTCATAATCCCCATTCTCTTCATGTTAAACCCAGTTGTCTTAAAACCTACTAACCTTTTGCATAATAAAGCTCATGACAGCCATGTTCATAGGGGGACATCTCTCCTTCACCTCCACCATTATATTATCTCACGGGTAACGTGCTAGCAAGTCAATTTTATGCAAAGTCAATAAATATTGTTGATTTAATCTGAATTAGTGGTTATATATTTTGATGGATCAATTCTATTTCCTTGGTGGTAAAAAACAGTTGGTTTTACATAATTTGACAATTCAGTACTACATCGACATTAAGTAACTTTATTAATATGGGGATATCTGTCCAATGTTGAAGTCAGTATTGTTTTCACAGCAAAAATATATGACTAATTTGATGTTTTTAAAATAAAGACCAACATAATAAAGTCTAAAATGAAGAGGAAATCTAAAATGAAATGAAGAAGAGATTTATTAGCTTTCAGTATGGTCTCTAAATGTGGTCCAATTAACAACACTAAACTCAGGAAATGCCAAAGTCACAGAGGCTAAAATAGACATAAATAAGACAAATAAGTAAATAAAATGATTGCACTGTTTTTTCTGCATCATACCTAATTATCATACCTACCATTTTCTTCACATATATTTGGACCCTCTCCAAAAATATATAGTTTAATATTGAATAGACTATAAACTATCTTTTAAAATATAAATAGCTCGCAAGCTTTTTTTCTCTAGCTTCATATCTTAACATTGTTATTCTTCAACTTTTATAGTTTACCTCCTATTCTTCCTGATTTCTATATTAAGAAGAAATTAGAACAAACCATTGCAATGTTCTTTTCATTCCAGGAATTAGGTAAAGGGTCTCAGAGTTATCTCTAAATGGGAAAAGTTAGACAATGGTATATTTGACCTTCACTTAAGACATGCACACTGATAAAATGGAAGAAAAAGACACAATTAAGAAATGTATAAAGGCACTTATATTGAGAATTCTTTGCATTGGTAATTGTGAATTTTAAATGTTGAATTCTTTTTATGGGCTTTCAATGGAAATAAAACTTCCTTTGGTGTTTAAATTATCTTAGGTAGGATATTTAATTATTATTTTATGATGCATAAGACTTTTGAAAAGGTAAACATGATTAACTCTAGCAAAGGACAGCATGACAAAGAGAAATTTAATCTGTAAGTAACAGACAATTTATTATGATTCAAAGAGAAACCAATTTTCTGTACATCAATGTAAAAAATCATAATTTAATTTATCTGCCTTGCTGAATTTCCAAAGCACTAACACCAAATCATCAAATGAACAAAAATATATTTGTCCATATAGCTGATGTGAAGCTTAGTAGTCCTAATATACATACATTGAAATAAAGATTTCTTGCTACCAATAGAGTTTTTCAGTTCTGAGTATCTACTTCCTTTGAAATATTCTTAAATTCTTCCCATTTTTTCATTAATTTTTTCCGTCATTCATTTAACTAACATTTATTACATACTTACACCATACCCAACACTGTGCTAGATATAGAGATACATTAAGGAGCAACAAGCAGATAGGGTTTTGAGCAAAGAGTCTGGTAGGAGAGTCTGACTCTCAAATACAGCAATCTATGTGTCATTTCATGTTGATAAAAATGCTCAGAAGCAAAGCTCCCTGCCTTTTTGTGAGTTATAACAAAGAACCTGATTTAGGCTGGGAGTGTCTAGGTAGCTTTCTTAAGGAAGTAAAATTTTAGGTTAGATCTAAAGTAACCTTAATTCATGGTTATATATTTTGATGGCTTAATTGTATTGCTTTGGTGGTAAAAAAAGTTTTTAAACAATTTGATAATTCAGTACTATATTGACATTAAGTAATTTTATTAATATGGGCTTATTTATCCAATGTTGAGATGATTGGTTCTTTTTACAACATAAATACTTGGATAACTTTGCAATTTAAAGTCAGGACCAATGGAATAAAGTCTAAAATGAAATGAAGAGGAGATTTGAAGCTAAGGGGAGAGGGGAAGAGCCCCTCAAGGGTACTCAGGAAGAGGAAGAGCACATGCAAAACTCAAGTATGAGAGAAAATGTCATACATAACATTCCAGCCACACAGCACAAATTCCGTTATATAGTTGGAATTTCAAGACAGGATGGACAGTCCTGTAAATTGGGTTGGAAATGTCCTCAGGAATAGGACTAGCCATTACTAACCATTTCAACAACTTTCACCAAATAAATCCATTTTTCTTATCGCAAGTTAATATCAACATTGTACATAAGAGCAGATAGTTTTGGAACAGAGGAAATTAAATATATTAATATGTTAATAGGACATTAACATATTAATATATTGTATTAATAGGACATTAAATATAATTTGAAATATCACATGGAGTAAATGGGATATATTTCACTGACTGTTTCTAACATCATGTTCCATGATTATTTTTCATCCAATAAAATATGTGATGATTTGGAAAATCTGATGATAGCATCTCCATCTCAGAAATGCTTCTGGCTGTAAGAAACGGAACTCCTGATTAATAGTGGCTTAAGCCATATGAACATTTATCGTTTACCTAACAAGAAACTTAGAAAAAAATATCTAGAAATCACCAAGGATACAAGCTCTTCTTATCTTTCTTCTCTGGGTTTTGCATGTAATGTTTTGGCCAGTGATGGTTATGAGATGTTTGATATATCTCCAGAAATTAAAAAAAACAAACAAACAATATTAAAGGCAGGAAAAAAGGGGAAGAGAGCACACAAACAATTTCATTTTATACCTGTCACTTTCACCAGGAAAGCAAAACACTTTCCCAACAAATCCAAAACAGTCTTTTGCTTTGATCTCATTGGCCAAAGTAAAATCATATTGGTACTAACCCTACCTGGAAAGGACTCTGTGAAAAGGAGTATTTGACATTTCTCAGAACTTTAGTAGAAGGCAGAAAGGGGGAAATGGGAAGCAGTGCTGATGGGTTATTCAATCAACAGTGAAAATGCCTGAAAAGATGGATTATGAGAACACTTGCCTTGGAAACCATGAGAAATGTAATTTATTTTGGACATAATTGTCTACTAGTCTTCTGTTTCTCCATTTATGGTTTTGTGACTATTCTCAGTGATATCTCGGTTTTCTGTTTTTATTTGTGTGATCACAGAGAGGAAAACGATGTTGGATCATATAATCATATGTTGGATTGCATGGGTGACTGTACTAGAACCAATCCCCATGTTCGTTTGATGTTTAGAACACAGTAACTTCACTAGTACACTTTGACTGTCATCAGCTGATGAAAAGAGAATAGAACATGACTAAGAAAGTACACCATGCTTTCCCAGACGAGAAGGCCAAATGATGTCATGAAACAGTGCACAAATAAAAGTTTCACATGAGTTAGAGTAGAGAAAAGTGGTAGGTGAACCGAGTGTCCAATGGCACACAGAGCGTAGGCATGCCAAATGCTTTCGAAACCATGATGTGGCAGTCAGTATGATATTTAAATTTCAAACAGATTAACTTTCAGCATGTCAAGATGATTCATCACATTAAATTAATAACACTAATTTTAATTTTATTGGCTTTATAGTTTGGTTTATATTTAATTTGTAAATTTGTTTCTATAGCCAAATAAGTCCTGTGAACATAAGATGTTTATACTTAGTTTATATTTATGAACATTTAAGAGTATAATAAAAGCAATACGAGACAACATTGGGTATACGAGTCAATATTCCTTTCATTAAAAAGATTCTGTTCAAATTTTGGCAACATTGTATCAGAAAGTCCTTCAAGTTAATCATGGAAAACTCTGAAATTATCTTTGCCTGTCCCAATGATAAGGATAATTAAATATGTCTATTTCTGCTATACCCTGTCTTTTTTTTTTTTTTTTGAGACAGAATCTCACTCTTTTGCCCAAGCTAGAGTGCGGTGGTATCAGCCTAGCTCACACCAGCCTCAAACTCCTGGGCTCAAGCAATCCTTCTGCCTCCACCTCCCAAGTAGCTGGGACTACAGGTATGCACCACCATGCCCGGCTAATTTTTTCTATATATTTTTAGTTGTCCGATTAATTTCTTTCTATTTTTAGCAGAGATGGGGTCTCACTCTTACTCAGGCTGGTTTCGAACTCCTGAGCTCAAACAATCCACCCGCCTTGGCCTCCCAGAGTGCTAGGATTACAGGCGTGAGCCACCACACCCAGCCTATATCCTGTCTTTTGCTAGTCCGCATTTTAAAGAAGCAATCAATCTACACAATATTGCACACTTCCTGTGTGTTTCTTAGATTTGTCGCAGGGATTTCATACTCCAATCAAAGGAATAGACAGATCAAAAGGCATTGAAATATTTCTGAGTAGTGTCTACTGTAGGCCTTCATCCATTTTACATAATGAACTTTTTATCTAGATTTCAAAGCTATTATTGTATAATTTGCTGAGGAAAATCAGAAGTGTTTATGCAGAGAAAAGTTATGAAGAAAACTTGACAAAGAATCTCTACTTGAAATGGTTTGGTTCAGACATAACTTTGTTTTTTGCTTATAGTAGGCAATGGCCTATTTTCATGCAATAGCACAATCAAGAAAAGTCTTAGAGGCCATCGTTGTTGTCTCCAAGAAACAGTGTTCAGGAGGCTAAGTGCCCTGCTAAACCATTTCCTAAGCTAATAGAAACATGGCGATTAGGACCCAGATGTCCTAAAAGAGGAGGGGTCTTTCCCTGTATCATGTACTTTTTTTTCTGTACTAGCTACACAGAAAGCACGTGTCATGTACTGTTTTGAAAATGGAACTGGCTATTTGGGGATGGGAGTGGGGGGTGAAAGCATGTGTAATAAAAACTGGTTCACTAAGCAGTGACTTATGCTCCTCTTGCTCATGTCCTCATTGTTATGTAATTGAATAGCTCAACACTATCCAGTACTCCTAAATTGTGGTAAGAGCTATAAATGGATTAATCTGAAGTGTGCATTTAGGAAATCTGATCCTCTAGTAAGCACCCATCCTAGGAAACAGCATTAATGACCATAACTACTTTAAAGCCTCTAATAAAAATCTCCAAGGTTGGTTCCACAATAAAATATTTTACCAGGAAATATTTATTTTTAAAAAAAAGGCACTCAATACACAAAGGACTTTGAAAAACGTTTAGTCTTTTAAAAATTGGATGCCAGCATAAGTTACAAATCATTATGTAAAATAAAATAATGAAGGCTCTAAGCAATGTGAATGTTTCTTATGAAAATCATACAGGATGAAAAAGAAACAAAGATATGATTAAAGAATCTGATTAAAGACTTTAGGGAAAAAAATCGATGCCTATTTTGAGCTAATTTGAGCAAATCTTTCTTAAAAGTGGTCTTTCGAGTTAGCTGACATTTGTGGTGGTAGCTTGTGTTTAGGTTGGGAGGCATATTCACGCTCAGCAATCACTACAGCATGCCAAATTATGAAATACACTGATCATGACTTAAACAAATACCACCCAGAAAAATCCCAGAGTTATAAATGAGATGATTCAGTTCTGAAACTCAAAATTCGCTAAATGACTTTGTAACACTGAGTGCAGCAGCGGCCATGCGGCTTTCCTCTTTCTGGAGCAATCTGTATGTATACCTGGCGGCCATATTTTCTTTTATCAGATACCGTTGCCAGGGCAACCACCTCCTTTGTATGGGCTCAGGGTAGCTGCTTCATTTTGGAAACGGACCCTGGGCTGGTTGCCAGATTTTCAATTCTCAAATTCAGGACTCTACTGTAGCTTACTTAACCCTTTCACTGGCCCGAGAAAACATAGAGTGCAAAAGCTTTTTAATTTTTAATCACCGAAACGTGTCTGACGTGTACAAATACTCTTTTGCCAGGACATATGCTGTATTGACAAGGAAAGTAAAGAAGGTTTTTTTTAATACTTAAAGAGGAGAAAAATGTTATTGATGTTTTTCAGAGTAATTCAGACAGATTATGACTTAAGTCCAATTTATAGGTCTCTGATTCTAACCCCATACAGGGAAAAAATCAGTTCACATTAATAAAAGACAATGAATTTTTAGTATATTCCTTACTGTTCTCTACTGAAACACAAAACGTACCAGTATTGCAAAAGAAAAATATAAAAGCTTCCTAACCCAATCTCATTATAATCATTTGAACAAACCATAATTCTTAATTGAATTTCTCCTCTTTTTACTTTCTTTACTCCCAGTATCATTGGGCAGGTTTGAGAAGGGGCCTCACAGGTCTTCTCGTCTACTTTTTACTGCTCCCTTATTTATAAAACTGTTCCTTCCATTTTTGAGCTCTAACTATTATAAATTCTTCATATTTTGATGAAACCTGAGTGTAACATCCATTTCTTTGTTCTACTTCTGTCCTTTGAAGTCATGGGGAAGAAATCTTGACCTTTATCCACATTATAGCTCTTTGGTAAAATTAAAAATAGCTGTCATGGATCGCAAATGTGGTGGCCATGGACTTGTGCTTTCAAAAACTCTCTGGGGAAGTGAACCTAGTCGACAATTTCCAACAACTGGCTCATCGAATCAACCGGGGTATGGAAGCCAGGACGTTCTTCCTCTGGCCTGCTTCCACCTCATGACTGAACACAGCTGTATGATGCTAGTATAGAACACAGCCATTGCTGTCCTATAGGATGTTCATCTAACAGCCAACTTTAGCTTGAGGACTTTCCATAGGTCTGGCCAAGACCTTTTTAGATCAGTGTTATGGTCTGAAGCTCTTCCTACACAATCCTTCCTTTCTTCTGTCAGAATTGCATCACAGGTTTAAGACTCTTTCTACCTATTCCTGCTTTCACCCCATATATCCTTGTATGTCATACAGATGTTTTTCCAATAAAACTCTTGTACATTCAAGCCCATCGTGGCATTTGCTTCTTGGGAGATTCAAACTAACATACTAAGAGTTTTGTTTTTTAGGCTAAATATTCTTAGCATCAGTCCTTTTAATACATGTGTGCTGCTTTGCAGACTTTTATCTCCCAGATGCATTCCAGCTTCTTAATGTTCCTCCTAAGTGAGGTACCTATGTAGAAAAGACGTTTCCCAGGACTGTCTGCACAATGCAGAGCTGAACTTATTTTCAGTTCTTATATTCTGAACACAATGTTCTCTTAATGCATTTCAGGATGACATTAACATTTTGGGCAGCTTTTGATTCATACTGAGCATGTAGGAGACCAAATGAAGAGCTTAGATTCAGTCAAATAAAACTTGAGGGTACTTCAGCTATCTTATTCAAGCCCTTTGGAATTTGAATCCACCAAGACTTTTTCACATGAACTATTTGTAATAAAATTCCTTCTCTCTTGTCCTGTACAGGCAATTAAAAATCTACACATAGGTATTCACATCTGTTTCGAGTTTATTTTATTTGATTAATTTAGGCTAGTCTACCATCCATTATATTAGCATAAGTACAAGCTATGCCTTGTACTTCCTGCCACTGTGGAATTCCATAAGTATTACAGCAATGTTTACATCAAAGCTATTGATCAAAATGCACAGCCATAACGGAGAAGTCACAAGCAATCTCTATTTAGATTAAATCAATCATTACCTTTTGGGAGGGGTATTAATTTGATTACATTTCTGCACAATTATATTGCCATTCATAGCATGTTTCTCCATCTTTTCTATAAGAGATTTTCAAACGTATGACATAAATATAGACAGAACACATGTGACAGCATTTTTTGGATCTAGAGATAAAATAACTATAACAAAGTATCATATGATGTGTTTTTAAAGTATATGGGTATCAAATATTTATTCCTTCTCTGTAATCTAGGATCAAATATGAATTTATGCTGTATGTAGAGAAAGGATTAATATTTTGTGAATATTTCTAACTAGTATTAATAGAGTTTACCTTCATATGATTAGCTGTGAAATATATTTAAAAATATTTCAACTCATTTTATACAAGAAATTTAATCGTAAGGTTTCTTCCTTGAGCTACTTGTTCAAAATCAGGTTCCTAAAAGGTTGTCTGTTAGAGAATCATGATCAACAAACAAACAAACAAAACTCACAGATAAGTGAGAGAAAATTCTAAGTGCAAAGAAAATTTCACCTAGCATGATTAAGGCTTATTTAGGTAGAATTTCTAAAACATTTTGCTGCCTCTCATTTATCATTGTTAAAGAAATTTGGAGATTTGTAATAGAAGATCATTTAATGCTCACAACATTGTGTTTCTCATTGGTAATCACACAGGATGCTGACTTTGGCTTTCCTGTTGTCCCTGCTCCTCCCTCTTTTATTATGTTATTAAGTATGAAATGTCTGATTTAAGTACTAAGTTTGACAGTTGATATCTCTAACATTTCACTTTGACACTTCTTGTTTTATTTTTATTTTAAAGGTACATTCTCAGTCTTTCAAACATACAGTTTGGCTTGTGATTATCTTTCAAATTTTTTTTAGAGCAATTTTTGTGAAATCATCCATAAGTCAAAAATTTGTATTATTTTCAAATATGAGTTTCGTCACGGAACCAATGCAGCACAGACAGCTTGAATGTCAATGAAGTGTTTGGGAAGGATGTGGCTAGTGAATGCATAGTACGTTGATGTTTTGAGAATTTCCATTCTGGTGATGTTAATCTTGAAAATGAGCTACGTGGGCAACCTGAGACCAAGGTGGATAATGATGAGCTGAAAGCTGTAGTGGAAGTGAATCCATCTTAATCTATGTATGAATTAGCAGCAAGGTTTGACATTGACAACATTGGACCATTTGAAACAAATGAACATGATAAAGAAGCTGGATAGATGGGTTCTGCATGAATTAAATGAGCATCAGAAAAGAAATTGTCTCGAAGCTTGCCTTTTTTTGTGATCTGACATAAACTCAAACCATTTCTACACCGTATTGTTATGAAAAATGGATTCTTTTTGACAATCACAAGCATTTGGCACAATGGTTGGATAAAGATGAAGTACTAAACATAGTCCAAAACTGAATATTCATCAAGAAAAGCTGATGGTACTATCTGGGTGATGGGCACACTTCTCACTTTGACTCAAATGATACAAAAGCAATTTATGTAACCAAAACATATGTACCCCCATAATATTCTGAAATTAAAAAAACAAAAGCTAACGGTGTCTGGTGGTTCAGCGCTCTTATTATCCACTACAGCTTCATGATCCCTGGTCAATCGATTTCAGCAGATGTCTACTGCAACCCACTGGATGAAATGATGAGGATGCTTGTGATTAAACAGCCAAGATTGGTCAATAGAGACAGGCCAATCCTCTTTGAAGACAACGCTCAACAACATGTCACACAAACAACGCTGCTCAAACTACAGAAGCTGGACTTGGAAACTCTCTGTCATCTACCGCATTCACCAGTCCTTATACTGCCTGACTACCACTTCTTCCAGGCTTTGGATCACTTCTTGCAAGGAAAAATATTCAATGCTCAACAATCTGTGGAAAATGACTCTCATAATTTCATCACACTTGGTCTCCAGGCTTCTTTACTGCTGGCATAAAAAAACTACTGTTAAGATGGCAAAACTGTGTCAATAGTTTAGCTGCATACTTTGATTAATTGTACTGCTTCTTGTTTGAAATATAGTAAACTAAACTTCTGATTCGAAATCAGACATTTCATATTTAATCACCTAATACTAATACAGATCATTTGTGGATATTGCATCTGTTCACACAAATACAATTCCAAGGGAAATATTTAAAAAGAGAATTAAATTGACAGAAGTATGTTTATTCTGAAACTACCACAATAGAGTACAGGCTTGGAAAAAATGTATTGTTTCCACACTAAGAAGTTTGAAATTAAGCATCAGAAAAAATTATGGTAAATTAAATATTCTTTAAAATTCTACATATTTAAAATATTTTAGATAAATGATTGCAACTTAATATACTATTGCTGACATTCTCTTCTTTAAAATTTTAAATTGAAGCTTATAGCTGTAGGGATATCTACTGGTTGATTCCTTTAAGTATTTTGATCAAATAGAAAATGAGGATGACATACATAGACACAGAAAATTTGAAAGATAGAAGGCATCATACAGATTATTTAGTTGCATTGGCTGCTCAGTTTAGGTATCTCCTACAATATACCTTAAGAGATCCATTTTTGAGTGGAAGAAATAGTTTTAAAAATTAAATTTATTAAATTAGTTTTTGTTACCAATAAAATACCCCATTTTAAGGATACAGCTTGATGCCTTTTGACAAATGTAGACACCCGTGTAATTGCCACAACAATCGAGATATATAGTTCTATCATCACAAAAACTTCCTTTGCGTCATCCACAGCTCCAGACAACTGCTGATGTGTCTTCTGTCACAATATATTCGTTTTCTGTTCTTAACTGCAGACGAATGTAATCATAATATGTATGCTCCTGTGTTTTGCCTTCTTCCACTCAGCATGTTGTTGGGATTCATTCATGCTTTGGGTGAACTAGTATTTTGTTCCTTTTTTACTTCCGAGAATTATTCCTTTGAATGAATAGTATGTTTTTAAATCTATTGATAGTCATTTGGTTATTTCCAGGTTTGGCTAATATGAAAAAAATTGTGTATAATTGTATTGCACATGTTTTCATGTCTTTTAAGTAAATATCGAGCAATATAAATGCTGGCTTGTATAGTAAGTATGTATTTATCTTTATGAAAATATGTCAAATCATTTTCCAAGGTAGTTGGATCATTTTATATTTCTACTAATAATACATGAGATTCTAATAACTCTATGTCCTGATTAGCAATTGGTATGGTCAGCCTTTTTCATTTAGCTTCTCCACTGGATGTGTAGAGGTTTCAATTTTCTTTCCCTGATCACTAATAAAAGTATCATTTCATGTGCAAATTGTCTATTTTTATATATATTCTTTTTTGAAGTGTCTGTTCAAACTGTTTCTCTATTTTTTTTATTTCAGCATATTATGGTGGTACAGATGTTTAGGTTACGTATGTTGCCCTTGCCCACCCCCGAGTCTGAGTTTCAAGCATGTCCATCTCTCGGATGGTGTGCATTGCACTCTTTGTGTATGCATATACCCGTGGGACAGAGTTTTTATCATGAAAGGATGTTGAATTTTATTAAGTGCTTTTCCTGTGTCTGTTTAGATAATCACATGGTTCTTATTCTTCATTCCGTTGGTGTGATGTATCACTTATTGATTTGCATGCAGTGAGCCATCCTTGCAAATCCTGAGATAAATCTCTCTAGACCATGGTGGATTATATTTTTGGTGCGCTGTTGGATTTGGCTTCCTACTATTTTGTTGAGGATTTTTGTGTCTATGTTCCTCAGGGATATTGTCCTGTAGTTTTTTTGTCCTGTAGTTTTTGTTTTGTTTTGTTAAGTCCTTATCTGATTTTGGTAACAGGGTTATGCTGGCCTTGTAGAATTAGATAAGAATTATTCCCTCTGCTTCAATTATTTGGGACAATTTGAGAATAATTGGTATTAATTATTCATTAAAGATTTGGTAGAATTCAGCAGTGAATCCATCCAATCATAGATTTCTTTGTTGGGAGATTTTTTTTTATTAGTGATTTAATCTTCTTACTCATTATTAATCAGTTAAGGCTTTCTGTTTTTTTAAAATCATTTTTTTAAATGGTTCAATCTTGGTATGTTGTATGTGTCCAGGAATTTATTTCCTCTAGGTTTTCCAGTTTGTTGGCATATAGTTGTGCATAATTGTCTGTAATGATCCCTTATATTTCTATAGTATCAGTTTTAATATCTCCCTTTTTTCCTGATTTTATTTATTGAGATCTTTTCTCTTTCTCTTAGTTTAGATAATGATTTATTGATTTTGTTTATCTTTTCAAAAAACCAACTTTTATTGATTATTTGTATTTTTTAGGTCTCTGTTGCATTTATTTCTTCTGTGATATTTATTATTTCTTTCCTTCTACTAATTCCGTTTGGTTTGTTCTTATTTTGCTAGTTCCTTCAGGTGCATCATTAGATTTTTTATTTTAAATCATATATATTTTTTGATATAGGCATTTATTGGTATAAAATTTCCTCATAGTGCTGATTTTACTGTATCCCATAGGTTTTAGTATAACTTAGCTCTTTTTATATTTGTTCCAAGAAATTTTTAAATTTCCTTCTGGTTTTCTCACTGACCCATTGATCATTAAGAGTATGTGTTTTTTTTTTTATTTTTCATATATTTGTATAGTTTCCAAAATTCCTCTTGTTGCTGATCTCTAGTTTTATTTTATGCATTCTTGTTTTTTAGTTCCTTGAGATGTAGTATCAGGTTGTTTATTTGACATATTTCTTCATTTTTATATAGATGCTTATTGCTATACAAGTGGTCTGAGCAGATACTTGATATTATTTTGATTTTTAAAAATTTGTTGAGTCTTGTTTTGTGACCTAATATATGATGTGTCCTGAAAGATGTTCCTTGTGCTGATGAGGAGAACATACATTCTGTAGCTGTTGAATGTAATGTTCTGTAAATTTCTTAGGGCAACTTGGTCTATGA
>CAUYSK010072102.1:0-72660 GCA_963575035.1 Avahi laniger | reverse complement strand
AATTTCTTTCTATTTTTGGTAGAGACGGGGTCTCGCTCTTGCTCAGGCTGGTCTCGAACTCCTGAGCTCAAACAATCCGCCCGCCTCGGCCTCCCAGAGAGCTAGGATTACAGGCGTGAGCCACCGCGCCCGGCCTCACATAGGTTTTTAAAAATATAAATTTATTCTATCCACATAAATTAGGAACTCCAAAGTAAGAATTAGCATAGTGATCCCAGATAAAGATCTGAGATGACTGGCAAAACAAACTCAATCCATTTTAGGGGGACTTGCCCTCAACTCTGGTTACACAAAATATCCACAGATTAAAGGTCCTCCAAAGATGAACTCATAATCCAAAAAGACAAAACACACAGGCAAACCATCCACCATAAGTGAGCGTCAGCAGACACTATCCACAGCAGCATTAGACCCCTCTTTCCCCAAGAACTTCAGATGAACATCATTAGAAAGTATTTTGAAAAGAATTAAAGGCATACAAGAAGGAATCAAAATCATACCAAAAAGGACATTATTTAAAAAGGCAGATTTGAAAAAGAACTCAATAGAGTTTATAGAAGTAAAAACTACAATATTTATAAATTAAAGAGAAAACAGTATACATTTATGGTAAGCCTGGAAGACAGAGCTAGGACAGTGGGTACAGGACATAGGGAGGCAGGCTGAGACTCAGTAGGAGGAAGGTGTTGCTTGGAATTCTTATAAGCAGTGGGCATTCAGCCAGTGGAGTCCAAAAGCATAGTGCGGATGATCGGAGAGCCTGGAGGAGGGGCTCCACTGACTTGGAGGTGGACCTGGGGCTCCTTCCAAGGGTAAGACCAACTGTGCAGGAAAAGGGACACTATATAGGCAGCCAGGACACATGGGCTCTAATCCCAGCTCTACCAAACTTTCTTTGTGAACTTGGGCCTCATCCTTTCCCTCTTAGGCACAATGAGGCTCAAAATAGTTACTGAAGTGAGTCATGAGAAATGTCACATTTCTTGTGTTCTGAGGTTTACAGCCTGAGATGCATTCTGACTGCCACATGCAGGCACAATTTTATGTGCAATTTCTCCTCGCTCAGTTGTCACTCTTCGGAACCAAAGGGGATCTGAGACCTGCTACATTCACACCCCTTCTGAACACAAGGGGCCAGAAATTATTCCTTCCGGGCAGGTCCCTAGACTGTGTGTCGCATGGCCCTGAAATCATGGGACGATTGTCTGGCACAGAGATGAGTGCCCCCATCCGAGGCAGCTATCTACAGACTGGACAGGAGAGGAGATCCTGGCTTGTGGGTAACTGGTATTTGAAGAGCTATGTTCTGGATGGTGACCAAATGACCCAATCAGATCTGCTCTTGGAGACATTGAATTTGCCACAGATGGAGAGGTTGGATTTGTCGCAGGAGTGCTGTGTAACAAACCTCACCAAAACTCCACACTTTCCAACAACAATCATTTATTTTTGTTCATGAGATTGTGAGTTGGCTGGGATGGTCTGCTTGGGTCTGTAGACCTGCAGGTGTGAGTCTGCTCTGCAAATTTCTTGTCCTCCTCCTGGAATCACGAGGCTGCTGGGGCGTGTTCTTCTCTTGGCAGTGGCAAAGGACACGAGTGCAAGTGGACCATGAGGCCTCTCAAGGCTTAGGCTCAGAACTGTCACATTGTTGCTTTTGCCAAGTGCCACTGGGCAAAGTGAGTCACTTAACATACATAACGTCATTTCATCTTTAAAACCTTATGATTTGGCCAGGCCCAGTGGCTCATGCCTGTAATCCTAGCACTCTGGGAGGCTGAGGCAGGAGGATTGCTTGAGTCCAGGAGTTTGAGGTTGCTGTGAGCTGGGCTAATGCCATGGCACTGTAGCCAGGGCAATAGAGTGAGACTCTGTTTGAAAAAAAAAGAAAAACCTTATGATTGCAATTCCCAAACTGTGTGCCAAGGCACCTTGAGCATTGCAGAAAACTCACAGAGGCCCTGCAAAATATTTAAAATCTCGGGGGAAATATAATACAATGACATCTGTCAGATACTATGCCAATAAATAACTGTTAGGTATTTCTTTGGACCTGGCACACTGTGAAAAAATTACTAAGATGCTAAAGGTGCTGTGAACTGAAAAAGTTTGGGAACCTCTGCCTATGAGGTGGGTACCAACATTACCTGCATGTTATAGATGATTTCAGGTAGACCCTATTGGTAACAACTTTTTTACAGATGAGGAAACTGAGGCTCAGAGAGGGATGGATTTCCCTAGGATTACTTCAGCAGGTAAGCAACAGAGCTTGAATCAGAGCTGTTCTCCCGATGACCTGTGTCGGGAGGGTCTTGCCTGTTGTCTTCAAACAGTGGAGGGCCAAGCAGGGGCTCAAACTGCCCTCTGCCCTACACAGCGGCGGAATTGAGAGGAGTACTTGGCAGAATCTGGCGCTCTGGCCTTGGTGTCTAGCGCGGACACCTAATTACCCTGGAAAGCCACTTCTTGTGGTTAACTTGTTTTGATGCACTTTCATTTATTTTTAATCCATGCTCAGGATTCTGGCTCAGAGCACATTCTACCTGATAGGCTCAGAAAGGTTTGGCACCGGAGGTGAGGGAAGGTGGAGCCTGGAAAGGAAAAGAACTTAAACCCCTGAGTGGGAAAATGTCACCACCCAATATGAAAGCCAGAATGGCCACCCACTCATCATCCGTGGGCAGCCAACAGTACGGCTTGCAGGAGCCAGACCCTGCCGTGATGCTGGGGATGGAGTGATGAGCAAGAAAGACCTCATACCTGCCCTCTCAGGGCTTAGGGTCCAGCAGGTAGTATCACATGCCTTACACACACACACACACACACACACACACTGTGTGTATATTACACAAATGAATGAATGAGTTTGCAAATGAAGAAACTGTGGCTCAGGCACGGATGTGGGAGCCCAAGCAAGTCAGCAGCTATGACAAAAATTGAAGGTTATCCTTTGATATCTCGTCTCCCTTTCACACATGTAAAAGACTACATTTCCCAGACTCCCTTGCAAGTAAGTGTGCCATGTGATTAAATTCCAGCCAGTGGGATGCAAATGGAAGTGATACATTCAATCTCTGGGTTGTGCCTTTAAAAGGCAGAAGGATGGTGCCTCGCTTTCCCCCATGTCCTCCTTCTGCTGACTGCTACGTAGTGATAAGGGCTGAAGCTGGAGCAGCTATCTCGGACCAAAAGGTAGGGGACGGCAGAGCAACGAGATAGAAGAAACCCAGGTTTCTTGTGATTGGTGAACCACCATGTCAGCCTCAACTGCCAAGAAGACTTTTACATGAGAGAGAAATACATTTTGTTTTATCAAAGGCACAATTACTTTGAATCTCTTTATTATAGGTCAAATCAATATCCTAACAATATAACAGCAGAGCCAGAGCAGAAACCAAGTTCCCTCATTTCCCCATCCAAGCCCTTCCCATAATCCCCCCACCTATGTATTTAAATGTCTTATTCTTTCCCAAGTGTTACCTTGTTCATGACCACATCTGCTCCTTCCATGGCAGAGACAGGACTCTGTGACCCTCACTGGGTACACAGGGAAACCAAGATACGACAGTGGTAGGCAACCTGCCCTGAGACATGAGGGCAGAGTTATTCCTATCTCTCGGATAGAGAAAGTAGGACTCAGAGATGCCATTTAGCTCTGCCCTTGTGCCCAACTCCTAGTCCAGGGCTCTTCCTACCCTTGGAGGCTGCCCTCTCCCCTATTCTGGGCACCTTAGCCCTCATCCACTTTGTAAAATACAAATGAGGTGGAAGTCTAGCAGAGAGAAGCTTTTGCATTGTGAGAGCATTCAAGCCCTCCCACCCTCCCTTCCTGCCACGCAAGCACATACCATCATGATAGCCGGAGGAGCATGGAGACAAAGCACCAGCTGGCTTGCTGGGGGGCCATCATCTCTCCTTCTGCAGCTCCTTACCGCCTTCCAACAGGCTCTCCCTATGGCCCAGACAAAAAAGGCTAAAACTCAATCTTCTGTTCTCTGCCTATGCCCCGTATCTGTGTCCTTGTGGGTCCTGAACACACACGCCCTGTACCCCTGTGTCCTGTAGCAAATACTTCTGAACCCCATCCCTATCCCCTTGGCACTCACCTTCTCCATGTGTGCCTATGGCTTCCTAGCGCAAGCACGTCTGAATCTGTGCATGCTCAACCCGTGTTCAAGACAGGCTGAAAGTGTTGGGAATAGCCCTCAACAATGACAAACAGGTGCCGGTGGATAAACACCTCCATGTCCTCAGCTCTCAGATGGGACAATACTCAATCCAGCAGGACTGAGCTCCCATTGCCCACAGTAGTCACTTGTTCATTGATGCCTCTGCAGGGTATTGGCTGCTCTTCCTCCCCAGTCTCGCTTCCCCACCCCTCTACTGTGCTTCCTGGGACGACCTTCCAGATACACCACTTGAACTCAAATTCTTGTGTCGGGACTACTTCTGGAAGAACTCAATCTACAGCATGTCTACTATGGTTTGAATGATAGTGTCTTCTTCAAAATTCATGTTGAAACTCAATGCCCGATGCAACAGTATTAAGAGGTATGGCCTTTGGGAGGCGATTAAGTTATGAGGGCTCTGACTTCATCAATGCGATTTGCACCAATCTAAAGGGGCTGAAGGTTGAAGGGAGTGCTTTCTTGCTCTTCTGCCTTCTGCCGTATAAGGACACAGCAACCAGGCACCATCCTAGAAGCAGAAAGAAGCCCTCACCAGACACCAATGCTGGAGTCTTGATCTTAGACTTCCCAGCCTCCAGCACTGTAAGAAATACATTTCCATTCTTTGTAAGTTACCCAGCCTCAGGTATTTTGTTAAAGCAGCACAAAGGGACAATGACAGTGTCTTATCCATATGTGCCCTGTGCACGTGAGTCCCCTGTGCCACTTTCTGTACACACCTGAGCTGTACATGGGTATTCTAGCCCTTCTGCTTTGTGCATACATGCCCTGTGTACCCGCCTCCTATACACACCTGTCCCATGCCCGTGTATCTAGGACACGATCCTGCACCTTCTGTTGGGGATGAAGGGCAATCCCTGACCCTGGTGAGGTGGTGAAGACTCTTGAAGCAAAGTAGGACAATGGGAACAGCATCCGTTGGCCTCTGCTACCCTTGGGTGTGATTCCGAAGCAAGTAGCCTGATTGGTCTGAGCTCCAATTCCCTCTCCTGGTGAATGAGCTCCAGGTTATTTGTCAGAGCGTAGAGAGGCGTAGAGAGTCCAGTGAGATAACACACACACAGGGACTGCCACACCGGCGTTGCTCCATCAAGCGACCCCCATCAAGGTTCCTCCTCCTTTCTTCTTGGGCCTAACTTCTCCCAAGGGAGTGGCTTGAAACCTAGATGAGAGATGACAAGGCAAGCTGCCGGGATGGGGCTTAGGGGGCACTAACTCTTACAGAAGCTGGGAACATAGGTCTTGATTTCCCTCCTTCCCCTCTCTTCTCCTTTCTCTTTCCACGGCAGGGAGAGAACACAATGTTCAGGTTTTTCATTGCCCAAGGCTGGGAGCTCCAGGCAGAGCAGGTGGAAGGGAGGGAACGTCAGCTGGGCTGCCTGAGGCTTTGCCAGACACATGTGAGTGTGTCTGTGGACACTCCTTTCAGGGCCTGGAGTGTGACCGTCGATTAACTTCCTCAAATCCTTGAACCATGTCCCATTACCATGATGTCAGGGCTGCTCCATAAAGTATTACAGCTCCAGGAAAACCAAATGAGCGGGCTGGTGCCAGGGGTGCATATGAAACAAGTAAATAAACCCAGACACTCGAACTCAGCCAGATTCTGAGAAGCAGGTGGAAAGTGAGTGGAGACCAGGAGAGTAGGCATGTGGCCACTTAGCCCTGGGACTTCAGGTCCATCTGGGGTCCTCAAATCAATCAAGAAGGCACCATTCTGCAAGACACCACGGGTCTGATTGGACTCCTGCTACCTCACTGTGGCCACAGGACAATCTCTTCTCTCCCTGGCACTCAACTTTCCCAAATGTGAAAATGAAGGTGACATTAAAAATCCCTCAAGAATTTTGTGAATGCTTTGAAAATTACAATGAAACCCAGCATAGCAGTTAGAAGCAATGAGCTGAAATCTGGTTTTGAATCCCAGGTCTGTGAGATACCAGTTGTGTGTATTAATAACCATAGTGATTAATCATTCTATGCCTCAATTTCCTCATCTTAAAATAAGGATAATAGTAGCACCTACATGATAAGGTGGTTAAGATGATTGAGTGAGTTAATATTTATAAAATATATGCCTGGTATATGAGCAGAGTTATATGTGTTTGTCAAATAAAATAAACAAGCAAATAATTTATTACTAATACTTCATCTCTAGGCCTTTTAAGTGTTGTTTCCTCTTCCAGGAATACTTTTCCTTGCTCTCCTCGTTCCTTCACCTAGCAAAACCTCAGTTTCACTTGAGGTATTACTTCTTTTAAATCACCCTCTGGACACACTTCTGGCTGGTTTCACAGTTTTCTCACCTGGAACACAGGGCATAGGATTGGATCTATATTTCTCACCTTTCAGCCACTCATATACCTCTTAGATTTTTGCCTGCCACATTCAATTTGATTTACTTATATTTGTCTTTAAACTGATTATATGAGATAGGAATACTTCTTCTGAGTGACAGAAAATCCCAAGTAATAGTAATTTACAGGAAATAGGAGTTTACTTCTCTCACACATAAAAGCATGGGGAACTATTCCAGGCTGGTGTTTCCATCTGGTCATCTGGGATCCAGGTTCCTTCAATTTTGCTGTTCTCCCATCCTAACAGGCGTCCACTTCGTGACCCAAAGATGGCTGCTCAAGTGCCAGCCATTAGGTATGCATCCTGGCAGCAGAAAGGACAAAAGGAGAGGAGGAGGGCATTCTCTCTTCTTTTCAGGACACTTAAAGCCTTTTTTCCATGCCACCGCCTCTGATGTCCTAATGGCTTATCATCCACTTGGCCTAGCTGCAAGGGAGGCTGGGAAATGAAATCCTTGCTCTGGGTGCACTGTGCCAGCTATTGATCAAGGATTCTATCCCAGTGGAATAAAGGGTGAGTGAATATTGGAGGAAATCAGCAGACTTTATTGCACTAACTTCATATAGACTCATTCTTTTCTGCCCTTACTCTAAACAATATTGTCCACGATATTTCTGGTTTCATGAGCTAGTTGTATATTTTTCTAAAACAATTTAAAATCAATACTTAGCAATTAAAATGAATATACACACATATATGTGTATAGATATGGTATGGATGACGGGAGGCTGTTACTTTCATGCCCCCAGTGATCCTTGCCTCCCAGTGCCTGTACCTTCCCCTTGAATCTGGGCTG
Source organism: Avahi laniger (assembly GCA_963575035.1). NCBI lineage: Eukaryota > Metazoa > Chordata > Mammalia > Primates > Indriidae > Avahi > Avahi laniger. The sequence goes on along the minus strand of CAUYSK010072102.1, from coordinate 65,316 downwards.
GCTTGTGACTTGCACAAAGCAATAGAATGTAGCAGAAGCAATGTGGTGCCAGTTCCAGGTCTCAGCTTTAAGAAGACCCAAAAGCTTCTCCTTCTGTGTTCTGGAGAAGTTCAGTGCCATGTCAGAACTCTGACTACCTCGAGACCACCATTGTATAAGGAAGCCCAAGCTAGCCGCGTGGAGAGGCCATGTGGAAGAGAATGGAAAAACCCGATTGACAGAACCAAGCCCACAGATACATTATCAATCTGAGATTTTCCAGCCAACTCCCAGCTCTTTGTGTCACCCCAGCTAACACTATATGGAAGAGAGTTGAGCTGTCCCGGCTGAGAGCAGCTCAAACTGTGAGCAAATAAATGATGACTTTCTTTTAAAATGCTAAGTTTTGGGGTGACTTATGCAGAAATATTTATATATTATAGCATCTAAAATAAATAATGTCATATGCCACTACCCTTCGGTAAATTCTGAATTAAGTGATACTGTAATGTTCTACAAGAGGTCCCATTTTCTCTCTCACAGATCACAGGTCTCCGCAGATACACAATTGCAGCTTTTTTTTTTTGAGACAAAGTCTCACTGTGTTGCCCAGGCTAGAGTGCGGTGTCATCAGCCTAGCTCACAGAAACCTCAAACTCCTGGGCTCAAGCAATCCTTCTGCCTCAGCCTCCCGAGTAGCTGGGACTACAGGCATGCGCCACCATGCCCGGCTAATTTTTTCTATATATTTTTAGTTGTCCAATTAATTTCTTTCTAATTTTAGTAGAGACAGGGTCTCACTCTTGCTCAGCCTGGTTTCAAACTCCTGAGCTCAAACAATCGGCCTGCCTCGGCCTCCCAGAGAGCTAGGATTACAGGTGTGAGCCACCGCGCCCGGCCTACACTCATATATTTTTAAAGGTGTTCTGTACAAAATAAAATGTCCTATTGGAGAGGTGAAAATTCAAACCCTTGCCAGTCATTTACTCTGTAAGTGCAGTTTATCCGTGGCTTTTTAAAGACTGAAACAGAAGAGACAGAATAGAGCATTTGTGTATTGGGTGTCTGTATCAGGCTGTAATAAGAGAGAGGGAATTATCCAATGCTGGAAAACAGTAAATATTTGGCAGTATAGGGATCCTGATAACACATTTTATCAACATCCTTGTTTTGACTAGGAATAAACATTTCCTCTTCTCCAAACATGGGAAGCACAGATGGGGAGAGGGATTGTGAGTGGAGGGGTTGCATTTACTATTAAAGATTATTAAATTAATATTCCAGGCTGCAAATTTTCATTTTCAGAAGTGTTCAAGGGCTTATTATAAAGCATATTACCTTACTTTTAGCCATGAAGTTGATGCTAATTTTCAAAAGGACTCACACCTTAACCCATTAGAATTAATTTAGGCTTCTTGCATATTGCTTGATAAAAAATATGTGAAGTACTTGGATTAATAAATAATATTTTTAAAGGTGAGAGAGGTACATTTTTATCTTGTTAAATTAAAGCAGGTGATATATCTATATAATAAAAAGGAGATGAGTAAATTTAACAATTTTATTGAGGAAAATACATCAAGAAATGCTGATGAGATATCACTCTGACAAGCAAGGAGTACTCCATAAAAATGAACCAACTTTCTCCTTGATGTGAAGAAAAATCTCAAAAAGGATAAGACAATTAGGAGATCAAGGAATAATGTCTAAGACTTAAGTGGCAAATGGATGATAATTTAGGCAACAGCAAGAAAATTATTTAGGAGAAGTGTTAATTATATTCACACTTTGAAAGCTACATTGTAGAAAGGTGAAGGAACTGGATAAAATCCTCAAAAGCCTGAAAAATTCACTGTTGTAAACCTTAACTTTCCTTTTACCTCTGACAGTTGCAGAATTAAAACACCCCATTAGGTATTAACAACTTGGGATTCCTTTTAGTTCAAAAGTATGAGTTGGCACGCTAACGAGAAGTCACAGGCACACACATACAAATGATCCACAATCCATTAAGTTACTATGTGTCTGTGTATACTTTTCTACCAATAGGTTTTCTTTCTGGCTATCTTTATAAAAACAAAGAATCTCTTCTCAGAACCTAATGCCTGATTGACTTCATTCAGCTCTGTGACAAAGTATCCCAGTTAAAAGGGTAAATATTTGGCTTCCGTCTTAGATTTAACATTGGCAACTACTTTTCTTTTTGGTATTCTTCTATTCCCTGAAATCTGGACAATTTCTTTTTCCTTTAAGAAACTATAAGGACTTGAAAGAAAAAGGTGGTTCTGGGCTTTGGAAAGCTGAAACTAAAAACCCTGGGGGCAATTTTCTCCTTGATTTTTAGTGGTTTCCTAGAGCTTTAAGAATCAGGGACCCAGATTACCAATTAGGGCCTAGCATCTCTCTAGCTTCTTTTAAATTGTTACAGAAATGTGTTACTCTGATATTTAAAATCACATTTAGTTAAAATATTAAGCATTTTGATATAAATTTATGACTTATAGAGTAGCATTGAAGAATCAGAATATCCATATTTCCCTTTTGTTTTAAATTATATCTTAACTGATATTTGGCTGGATTGCTCTTTTTTGGGGGGCACATAAAGATATCTTATGAATATTGATATGCAAATGTTAATTTAAAATAGCATGTGAACCACTGGATTCAATTGAAAATAAAATGTTTTTATTTTGAAATACAGTGTCACCAATTATAAATTTAGCAGTTTTTGTCCAGTCAGTAAGGCAGGTGTCAAATCCTGCTCTGAATTTAGCTATTCAAACCAATTGTATTACCCCAGCTCTTGTCAATAATATAAATTTAAATTAAAAAGAACCCAGGCTTAGGGGTAGAAAAGACCTTACAGATAATCTAATCCAATACCATCCTTTCACAGGATAAGAATCAAAGACCTTCAATGAGTCAGAATTTCATTTGCAAAGCACAGTTCACATGTCAGTCTAGCAGTTTCTGGTATTGATATTTGTAAGATTTCAAATATCTGATCTGACTGATTTTTTTTGTATTTGACGACTTATTTAAATAGACTAATTTGCGGTCAATAGTCAAAGAACTCAGGAGTCAACATCGCTCTACCCTCTAAAAGAGATCTTGCAGAAAATGTTCGAGCCTAAATTATCTTTTTTGGCTCCCAAATTTTTCAGTCTCTCCAGCAAATGACAGCTTCCCACTTCATTTAACCTGCCTCAAAGTGGGCCAAAGTAGGAAAAAATTGTGTCTGAACAATTATGTGACTCCACAAACAACTAGCTGCCTAGGGAAAGCTCTGAATGAATAATTACTCTGTAAACCAAATTAACATATAACTTTAAAAGGGGAAAAGAAAAAGGAAAAAAAAATACAAGCTGAGACAATACTTTTCAAGGTGGGAGGGGGAATAAGGGTCCTTTCCCACTGAACCCAATTTTCTCTCTTTGCCCTACTTGCTGGCAGCATCTTTGGAGTTTGTCTTTTTGTGTGTGCATATTGCTTTATTTCCTTTCTCTGTTAACAGACTTACCCATTCTCCTAACAATAGAAATCTCCGGAGAACATTTTCTCTAATCCTACTCCCAACTGTTAGTTCGGTTTGTTTATCTACTTTCTTGACTCACAGCCCAAACCTTCTGCATCGGTTTTGTTCCCAACAAGGGGAGCAGGAAGAAGACTCGTATGGCATTTTTAGAGCCATTTGTTATTGTGGCAGTGAGGAATTTGTAACATTCTGCACAGATTGTCAGTTTGTCCTACGATGGGAGAAATGACAGTTAGACAAATAGGAAATTTGTGGTTTTGGTTCTAACAACCCTTGTACATTTTTACAATCATGATGGAAATGAAGGTGAAAAAAGCTTGAGAAATAAGAGGAGATAAGCATTGTATTCTCTCTTCTTACACATTATAATCTCAAAGAAGATAGGAGAATGAGTTTAGAGCTAAGTGTCCCTTTTTTTAATGTGTCTGTCTCACAGAAATCCCAATATACAGGTTCACAATATGTGCTCAAATATTCATATAAAGTCAATCTTCCCCGTTTACTCATCTACAAAGAGAGAAAATAGAATGCGGTTAACATGAAGGAAACTTCCAGTTCTACTATTCTGTGAGATGCTCTTTTAAATCAATAAAATGGAATAAATGCCTTCATTTGGCATCATAAAAAGAACATAATAAACCGTTTTTTTTTTTTAAACTGGTGCTGTAACTCTTGGTTTCTGAAGGATTTCTTGATGCTAGTCATTCCAAAATAGGATTCACTTTAGTTGGTTGTAGTTTGTGTTAAAGTAGAACTTTCTTTTCTTTGTTTAGCAATTTTAAAAAGTTATAAAATTGGCCCTCAGTATGCATTGTTTCCACATGGATGGATTCAGCCAATAAGGGATGGAAAATATTAAAAAGAAATTGTGTCTGTACTGAATAGGTACAGATTTTTTCTTGTCATTATTCCCTAAACAATATGGTATAATAGCTATTTACATAGTATTTACATTATAAAGGTATTATAAGTAATCTAGAGATGATTTAAAATATATGGGAGGATGCTTACAGGTTATATGTAAAGACTACACCCTTTTCTATAAAAGACTCGAGCATCTACAAATTTTGGCACCTGCAGGAGATCCTGAAACCAATGTCCCATTGAATGATTCTATCAGCATCATTTTTCCAAGAACATATTGTCACTTGGTGTCTTTGTGTCACATTTTGGTAATTCTCACAGTATTCCAAACATTTTCATTATTATTATATCTATTATGGTGATCTGTGATCAGTGATCTTTGATGTTACTATTGCAATTGTTTTGGGGAACCATGAAGTACACTCACATAAGGTGTTGAACTTAACAAATGTAATGTGTTCTGACTGCTCCATCAACCACCCTCTCTCTCATCTCTCTCCCTCTCCTAGGGGATCCCTACTCTCTAAGACTCAACAATATTGAAATTAGGTAAATTAATAACTCTACAATGGCCTCTAAGTGTTCAAGTGAAAGGAAAAATTACATGTCTCTCACTTTAAATCAAAAGCTAGAAATGGTTAAGCTTAGTGAAGAAAGCATGTTGAAAGCCAAGAGAGCACAAAAGATAGGTCTCTTGTACCAAACAGTTTGACAAGTTGTGAATGAAAAGGAGAAGTTCTTAAAAGAAATTAAAAGTGCTACACCATGAATGACAAGGAAGTGAAACCCTTATTGCTGATATGGAGAAAGTTTTAGTGGTCTGGATAGAAGATCCAACCAGCCACAGCATTCCCTTAACCAAAGCCTAATCCAAAACAAGGCCCTAACTCTGTTCAGTTCTATGAAGGTTGAGAGAGGTGAGGAAGATACAAATGAAAGGTTTGAAGGTAGCAGACGTTGGTTAATGAAGTTTAAAGAAACAAGGTTTTTTGGGTAACATAAAAGTGCAAGGTGAAGTAGCAAGTGCTGATGTAGAAGCTGGAGCACATTATAGCTTAAGATCTAGCTAACATAATTGATGAAGATAGCTGCACTAAATAACAAACTTTCAATATAGACAAAACATCCGTATATTGGATGAAAATGCCATATAGAACTTCTATAGCTTGAGAACAGAGAAGTCAATGCCTGGCTTCAAAGCTTCAAAGAACAGGCTGACTCTCTTGGTGGTGGCTAAGGCAGGTGGTGACTTTAGGTTAAAGCCAATGCTCATTTAACATTCTGAGCATCATAGAAGCCAGAAGAATTATGCTAAATCTACTCTGCTTGTGCTCTATGAATGGAATAAGGCCTGGATGACAGCACATCTATTTACAACATGATTTACAAAATATGTTAAGCCCACTGTTGAGACCTATTGCTGAGAAAACAAGATTCATTTCAAAATACTACTGCTCCTTGAGAGTGCACTGAGTCACCCAAGAACTCTGGAGGTATACAAGGCGATTAATGTTGTTTTCATGCTTGCTAACACAATATCCACTCTGTAGCCCATGAATCCAAGAGTAATTTTAATTTTCAAGCCTTATTTTTAAGAAATGCATTTCATAAGTCTATAGCTGCCATAGACAGTGATTCCTCTGATGGATCTAGAAAAAGTAAATTGAAAACATTCCAGAAAGGATTCACAACTCTAGATACCATTAAAAAATTGTGATTTATGGGAGAAGAGGAAAATAGCAACATTACAGGAGTTTGGGAGAAGTTGACTCCAGCCCTCATGGATGAGTTTGAGGGGTTCAAGACTTTAGTGGAGGAAGATATTGCAGATGTGGTGGAAATAGCAAGAGAATTAGAATGAGAAGTGGAGTCCGCAGATGTGACTGAATTGCCACAATCTCACGATAAAACTTTAACAAATGAGGAGTTACTTCTTATGGATGAGCAAAGAAATTGATTTCTTGAAATGGAATCTACTCTTAGGGAAGATGCTGTGAACATTGTTGAAATGACAACATAGGATTTAGATTACTACATAAAGTTAGTTAGTTGGTTAGTTAATAGAACAGTGGCAAAGTTTGAGAGGATTGACTTTAATTTTGAAAGAAGTTTCTGCCGTGGGTAAAATGCTGCCAAACAGCATTGGATGCTATGGGGAAATCTTTTGTGAAAGGAATAGTCAATCAATGCAGCAAATTCCGTTGTTGTCTTATTTTAAGAAATGGCCACAGCCACTCCAGCCTTCAGTAGCCACCATCAGTCAACAGCCGTCAACATGGAGGCAAGACCCTTTAACAGCTAAAAGATTACAACTCACTGAAGGCTCAGATGACTGTTAGCATTTTTTAGCAATAAAGTATTTTAAAATTAAGGTATATACATTTTTTAGACATAATGCTATTGCACTCTTAATAGACTACAGTGTAGTGTAAATATAACTTGTACGTGCACTGGGAAACCAGAAAAAAAAAATGTGTGTCGCTCACTTTATTGTGGTATTTGCTTTATTCTGGAACTGAATCCATAATATAGCAAAGGTATAATGCACATCCATTAGTCATAAAATAGTTGTGTACATTCAAAATAACTTTCTTGATGTATTTTAATTTCAACAACTGATTTTTAATGAAGACTTAATTAAAACCAAATAGGTTTAATGCAAATGACCACAGCCTTCATACAGGTGAAAATTTGCATTTAGAACAGTAAGTTATTAAAATATAGATGCTCATTTTTTTCTTAATTCACTTGAAGTGGTTTCTTTATTTTATAGAACTTTTCCCAAATTGTTTTTTTTTTTCATAGTTGGATATAAGCATGCGGTAGAAGGACCATCTCAACGTCATTTTAGAATTTTCTCAGAGAAGTTTCATGGAGGCCTCATGATAGTGTCCGCATACTTGTTATAGAAGTAGATAATAAAGTTGGTAATGAAAAGAATACATTTTAGGAAAATTCAAATGAAGAACACTATCACATGAATGCATTTTAGAGAGAACAAGGGTATTTCTTTTAAGCAAATAGCTTTTGAATATGAGGTGAGAAAATAATAACAAAAAAACTCAAATTCATGCAGATTTCTTGGCATCATGTGTCCACAGATTTTACATGAAGTAGTCTAGAGCCTTAGGGTTATTAGTAGGACATTTCAGGGTGTAAAAAGTCAAAGTAAACTAGGCTACCCATTCATCCTAGTAATTTTCTTCTGTTTTTTAAATACTGAAATTTGAATATAAAATTCTTCTGATTAAAGAGTTTCTGCTACTAGCCCATTTTTCTTTTTTTTTTTTTTGCTAAAGGATTTGAGCCTAACTAAATATTTAACATCCTTAATTCATTCCTACAACATATACAAACATAAACTGTGTGCTTAGAACTATGACATTTAATAGAAATATAAGGTGAATGAAACACGTTTATCCAAAACAGAAGACAAACACATACATATGAATGACAATATATTAGAATTATTATGTGCCGAGTACTGTGGAAATAAAGGAATAACTGCCTCAGAAAGTCAAAGAAAGTTTCATATTTGAGCATATTCTTGACGGATAAATAGAGGACTTCAACGTAGAGAAGTTGGCCAATGATATTAAAGGCAAGGAGACAACTTATTTTAAAAACCTGGCATAAAATATTTGTCAAATTTTTAAAGTTACCTGTGACACGAATTTTGGATTTATGATGTCACATTGGAAGAGATAACTTTGAAGAGACAGTTTGGGGTCACATTTTGAAGAAATGCAAGTTCTGGGAACACCATGAGAGCAAAAACTGAACTGGAAAACTGGAGAGTTTTATGTCAAGAGAACCGGATGGAACCATCAAAATTATATAGATGAGAATTAAGGGGCATTTAGATTATAAGAGGAATCCACTAAAAAAAAGAATGCGGAAATAGATTTGTGAGCCATTTCTGAGACAGAATATATAGATCTTTGTGACTGATTACATGTGTGGAAAAGATGAGGTAAGAATGATTTTAAATATTCCATCTTGAAAGAGAATTCTGCAAGACTACAGAGAGGTGGTAAAGAAAGTACCTTTGGAGTCAGACCTGGGTTTAAACAATGACTCGATCGCACTTGCTAATCAGATGATTTTCAGCACGTCACTTCACCTCCCTAAATTTCAATCTCCTCTTCTGATTAAAACCAATGTTTTTGCAAGTATTCAAAGGCTTACAAATGTTTCTTACAGTGTCTGGCACATTGGAATTGTTCAATAAATCTTGTATTATTACCGTTATTGGTTCAGAGACCCATGTTTAATGTAAAGTTATAAGATTCCTCTTTTTAATTTCTTTTTTTTTTTTTTTTGGCAAACGTGCTGACCTTTTCCTTCCCAGGTAGATTAGACAACATTTTCTAGATGTTTGCATGATTTTCCCGATGTTCTTTTGTAATCCCAACTAGTGGGATTGCAGTGGATTTGGAAAACATTAATTCAGTACTAAATATACACATAATAGTCTTCCAGGTGCTCAAGGGCACCCATTTAAAAGGGTAGAACTTTTCAAACTAAACATTAAGATAGGAAAAAAAAAAAAAGAAACAAGTAAGCTAACATACTAAAACTACTTTATCTTGAAACCTAAGTAATCAAATAAACTCTTAATCATATAAAACAACTAAAATACACAGAAAATGAAAATGATACTGCTTTTGATCAAGGGGCTCAAGGAGGATCTCTTTGGGGCATTCTGAAAAGATAGAGATTTTTTGGGAAGTATATGAGCCCCATAGCATCATTGCAAAGATTACACAAACTAATGAATGTTGACTGTGGCAGAGAAATGGAGATAGCTAATCTGGACTCTCTACTTAAGCACAAGGGGTATGAAGTCTAAATTGCTCCCATAGCCACCCCTTTTCTCCTTCTTCTCCATGGGTTAAGCACGCTATCATTCTGTAATTCTAATTTTTTTTTACTGATCAACACCTAAGTGCACATACAGGAATAACATTCGTCAGGCATCGGGCAGATGGGAGGGAGGAGAAGCGGATGGGTGTATGCATACAAAATGAATGCGAGGCGCACTGTCTGGGGGATGGACATGCTGTAAGCTCAGACTGAGGGTGGGGAGTGGCAAGGGCAATATACATAACCTAAACATTTGTACCCCCATAATATGCTGAAATAAGATAAATAAATAAACAGAACATTGATGAACTACACTCTCTTTGTTTGATAATAGTTTGTCTTGGCTATGTAGTGGATATGTAGGATCTGTGAGATTTTGGCCTTTATTGCTTCTGTTAAAGATGAACAAATACCCTCCAAAAGTTCCCTGGAAGCTTGAGAAACACGCTAAAACCTATAAGTAATTTTATTATGGTATCAATGTCACATAGTATCTCAGATTCATGAAGATAAGATAGGAGACTTCCAAGAGCAAAGTCCCCAAACAAGGAATGAAAATAGCTTGGCAAGTCGGTGACGCTTCCTTCTCCAATGCCTTTGTTGTTATCCTGCTAAGAAGCTGCAGAAACTAGAAAAAATTGAAATATGACAATGGAAAAAGAATCTCCAACAATTTACATGTAACTGGTTCAAATTCAACTCTTGATCCTGGGCAAGAGGTGTCCATAGAACCATGTCATCAATAAAATCATCCAAGTTTCTTTTTATATTGCCAAGTTCCCCAAATAAGTGTTCATGATAGTTGGATCTGCAGTTACTTATCTGCAAAATGCAGAGTTAGGAGGCCGACTCACAGAGGCTATTCAATAAATAGGTAGTAATGTTAACAATCTATGAATAAAAAGATCTTTATTTTTGTGGTTATTTTATTTTGAACATTGAAAATATTTATGTAAGTTCTCATTTTAAGGTAGTTAAAAAGAAATGTATGCTGAGTGCCGCTTCTCTTAAATTATAGTATGATTTTCCATCTCTCATATACTCTGTGTAAATTTTTGGTACCCCAAAATCAATAAAAACTAATTGTTTCATAAATTTCTTGAATATGATCCTTGCTATAGTATTTTCCAGGAGCATTTCATTTGTTTCTGGCATTTTATTAGAAGTGAAACTGCTTAATTCAGATGGTACTGAATTTAGCCCTTCTTTTATAAGTTTCAACACACAGTACCAAAAGGGTGAGATGGTGGTTGGCCTCAAATGACTGATTTCTACTTAACAAGACATAAAGGATTGGAACTCCTGGGCAACTTGATGTGTCATCCACAGGTCAACAGGCTGCAACCACTCAAACTCATTTGTTTAGGCCTGATTAAGTCCAGCAGGGGGAGTATGAAAATGAATTCAAAAGGATCAAATAAGAGAGAAGCATCAGGAAAACCATGTAGAGTGTGCTTTCATTTCTTCCTACAATGGGAAGCTGTTGCCCTGTGCTGTCAAGTTCATGAACTTGCTAACAGCTTTTTATAGGAACAGTACGTTTTCTACATTTGATCTGAAAGAGACACATCTGAGGGTTCACCAGTGTCCACTTGCATCCTGAATTGTGGCAGCATGGAACTCTTCACTATCTGACATTGTAAAACTGGCCTTGGATACAAGGCTTTGTGTGAGGCAAACCTACTGCGCTCCCAATACTTCCTTGAAAAGGTTGACAAGAAAACCCAAATGAGACCATGTTTCACCGCCTGGTTGTTATTGTATGGTACAGTACAAGTTAAGCTTGGGGGAAAGTGAAGTCAGGAAAGAAAAAGATGAAACATGTAATTCAAGTACTCATATCAATAAGAATAACTTCTATTTTTCTTGGATAAATAAGGTAATTTTTTAACTCAATAAGAAACAACAGATATTTTAATAAAATATTATTTCTGCTTTAAATATTGAGGGGTTTGATTTATATGAGTTTACTGGTCTTCTCTTTCCTTTCATAGGTTTCTTAGGCATTTTGGGAACAAATAGGCCCACAAAATGGAGAAAAGTCCATGTTGTCTCCAAAAGGAATGCACAATTATTAATATATCCATAATCTTATGTTGGATTTGGAACTCTAGAATTCTTTTTGCTGTGTCACACTTTGGATCTTGCATAGTTTCTGGCTTCTTGTTTTTAGTCAAGTGAGTAATACTTTTACTCTGTCACATTTTCAAAATTTTCTAGTTACGAATCTTGAGCAATTTTCTTAATTTCTCTCAGCCACTGTTTCCTCATTCTTAAAACGGAAATATTAATACCATCTACCTCAAAGGATTTTTATAAGAATGAAACTAGATAATACAAGTAAAATCTATAGTACAATGCCTATCATAAACACTCAGTAAAATGCTGGGTCTAATTCTAAAAAATAATAAAATTCCTAGAAAATGCCTTTGTGTGGAAAAAGAAAAACTATACGGAGTTTTCTATAGAGTTGGCTTCTTGTTCTGATATATAAAGTTGTATTTCTATTATATCTCCAAGTTTGAAATTAATGAAGTCCCTACCTGTGTAAACTGGTTAAGATACCACTTAACCATCTCACAATTGATCTCTACCCATCTTTCCCAAATTGTGCTATTTGGAATGAACTGGTGGATCTTGAAAAGTTCACATTACGGATCACAGACAAATACATGATTCAATTCTCTATCTTTATAGAAACTGCCACGTTTGAAAGGCTATATAAGGTGACAGAAGTAATATGGAGACAGGTCTTATTTCACATTGCACTGACAGATAGATACACAATATCCCAATAATTAATTCTTTAGCTGCTTCTGCCACCTACTCTTCAATAGATAATTCCACTAAATATGTGCTGAGTGCGTATGCTAGAGGCCCTTTGCTGCAATTTACACACATTGGTTCCTGACTGCTTTTATGAAATTTTAAATGGTGAAAAGAGATAAACACTCTGATTATCTATGTTTCTGATAAATGAATGCCTCAACAAAATTTTACAGCTAAAAATGTTATTTACTTAAGTGAGATTTTGTGTGTGTGTGTGTGTGTGCGCGCGCGCGCATGGAAAGGTCAGAGTTTTTTTTTCTTCCATTGCTGTGAAATTGCTTCTTTTTAGCAAATCTTCTAAGACGGCTATTCTCCTTGCAATGTTGACAAGGACACGAGAAGGATGTGGCCTGAGGAAATCAAATGAGCAGCATAAAATCCTGGCTGGAATCGCAGGCAGCCCACAGTTTGCGGTTTTTGAAAGTCTGTCAAAAAAGTTGCGTAATATGAAAGTGGAGACAGGACTTCTGAACAAAAATCAATAGCTGGATCTTTTGAACTGCCCATGTACAAAGTTCTAATGAAAATGTCTTTGAGGGGAGTTTTAATAGTGGACTTTGAGATCAGTTTCACCACTGGTCTGATAACACTACAGAGCATTTGAAGTTTTCAAAGAATCCAAGCCCTGAAAAGTTTGGCTCAAACACTGAGGATGTAAATGCCTCTGAGGGGTCTGAGAAATAGCAACCCACAGCTGAAGAATATACGATGTATGTGTTTCCTGAACTATGTCAAATTTTAGCCACAGGATACAATTTACTTCAAGGGGGTTGATAGCTCTCTAAAAAGCAGCACTCCATGTTCAAACTAATAATTGATCAGGCACCAGGTACCAGACAGTAAGAGCATAAAAATGACTAAAAATAAATCAACCTGGGAGAGCTGATTGGAAGACATTTTTTTTCTAAATATGTTTGAAGTAATCTTTTGACTATATGAGCGTTTATATCATATTTATTGAGGTTATTTTACCTTTTTTTTCTTCTTCACTTTTTAAATATATATTTGTTCATTTTGATTGAAGTTAGAAACTATTCATGACTAAAAATCATCATGGTAGCACCAACGTACAAATCGGGGGTTAAAATTTCTGGTCACTTACAGCTGATTCTTTTGTGTTCTCATTTTCAGATCTTAAACATAAAAATATTCATTATTTATGGATAAAAATGATGAAAATATCTTGGTAAATTGTGAAAAACCAATTAAATAAGCAAAATATACATGCACTGACAGTCATAAAACCTGGACTCTAATATTGGAAATGTTTCAGTTCTCCTTTGAGCTGCTTTAGGAAAATGTATACTTAAGTCATCCTTGAAAATACCCACCCACCCATTCATCAGAAGTAAGGTGGAACATTTTGTGGTGATAAAGAAAATTGATTTCTTTTTTGTTATTCCCCACTCTCACTGCCAAATCCTCTGCCCTATGCAGAACTGAGTAGTAGCTTAAAAATAAAATTATTCACTAGGCATTTAGAGGCTTGCATCATTGATTTAAACTATTTTTAAATGATAAATAAATATACTATGGGTATTTTATTATTAATACAATCTGGATAGGAATATTACTTATTATCATTATTAATTATTTACTCAAAATCACCAAGACTTGATCTTTCTGTTTGTTTGTTTTATTTTGCCCACTATTTTCTCTCAGGAAAATTCCATGAGGCAAGTAGATTATTTTAAAAACATAAACAGGTGATTCTTTTCATGACTCCAGAACCCCAGCCCTTAGGCAAATCCTCGGCCATAATGCCTCGGAAGACTCCACGATCAACTGCTCAGACTCCAATGAAAACAGCACAGATTGCATCACCAAACAGTTCTGTGTTAGAACTCAGCAGCCAGACGTGAAGCTCTGAGTCTCAGGATTGGTTACTCTCTTAAACTGGGTTCCTGAGAAGTAGAGTCTGAAATGGGGAGGTGTGTGCACTGATTTATTGAGGGGAATGCCCTCAGAAACAGCAAAAACCTCTATGGAAATGAGAGGAACAAAAAGGGCAAGGGAAGAATAAAAGCACACATGTGGAATCCACCTTTGCCTGATCCCACAGGAAGCTCTGAGCATCAGGAATACCACAGAGTCACTCCACCTTGAGACAAGAGGAGCAGGCATTATCAGCCATATATTGACTATTGTCTTCCAGTGGGTGGAGAAGGGGAATAAACTCTCAGGTATTTCTGTGTGAGATGACTCCCATCAGGCAAGGGCTATTTTCCAGAAAAAAAAAAAGTGCACCTATGAGCCATTTAGCATCACTACACGCAGCAGCTGGGAGATGGGCATCCTGTCAAGCAAAGAAGATGTGGAAAGGGCAACAAGAGCATCCACTGAAGAGAGGGTAGGAGGTTAGCTGAAAGACGGGGTCATCATTTTCTCATAGGATGATGGGAAAACCGGTTTCCCATGGGAATTACCACTGACCTACAGAATGAGACTGGCTTCTTTTCCTAATCTACCACTAAAGCTATCCTTCATGGAATTCTTCTTAACCTCTCTAAGTCTTAGGTATCTCAATAGTAAAATGCACTTTGTGGACCATGTTACTTCTAAGGTGGATTGCAGTGTTTAGAATTATGATTCAATGTCCAAAATTTTCTCTCTAGAATATTTTTTCTCCCCAACCAACAAACATGTAGTTAACCTGCATTTTCTAAATCTGAGGTCTAATTATAAGTTTCCTAAAATAAGAATTAAGCTTCATTTAGGGAAGGGAATTTCCCTTTTTTCACCATGGGAATAATCTGGACTTTATACACTACCCGCTATTTACATCTGTTTACATCTTAGGAAGTTACTGCAGACTCAAAAAGTCATATCCATTTAAAATATTGTTTTTTAAAATTGGCCTCTAGGTATGTATTCTCTAGATTCGTAATTAAACTACTTTTATTTTCCCAGACTCTCAAGTCTGAAAACAGGAGTCACCTTTGAATCATATTTTTTCAATTTTATAATATCATACTTTTCTTCATGTCTATACAGTTATTGCCATCTCTTGGGTTCATGTCCTTGTCCCTTGATGCCTGTGCTATCGCCAGTTCCATTCCTTCTCACCTGTTTTACACACTGCTGCAAGATATCTTTCTATTAGTTGCACATTTTTATAGGCTTCTGTTAATCCCCTCCATCAAAAATGGGAAAGAAACAAATTTCTTAAAAAACCCTTAAATTCTTTTACTTTGTCATTCAATGACCTTAAAAGATTTTTCAAATCTGTGTTTCCAACTTTATCTGCAAGAGGAGGTCCAGTATGGTGTTAAAAGCACAAACTGTGGATAGACTGGTAACAGATAGGGCAGAAATTATGCTTTACTGGTAATTGCTGTGTGACCCTGGGGAAGATACTTCACTTTTCTGTGTTTTGTTTTTCTCAACTATAAAATGGAGATAATAAAAGTGCCTACCATACTAGGATGGTAGGAAGACTAAAGAGTTAACACACATAAAGTGTCTAGATCAATGTCTGACACATAGTAGGGGCTCAATACAAGTTATTATTATTATTAATGATTTATCTCTGCTATACTCAAGCAGTTCTATTCAATATCCTGAAGTATTTCTTATACTTTCAAACATTCGTTTTCTTGTTAATTCTTTCAATAGTTGTTGATGGAGCATTTAATTTGTACAATGTGCACAGTGCCAGTTTAGTGGTATACAAAATAGACACAGAAAAGGGACCCTGCCTTTATGTAAGTTACAGTCTCAAGGGAAAGCAGACATTAATAAGTAATGCCAGTACAGGTCCACATGTTCATTCTATGTTCTTCTCTCTCACTTGGGATACCTTCCTTCTCATTTACCACCTATTGATTTTTAAGCTATTTTTCAAGGCCTAACTTAAACTTGAGGGATTTACTGAAGCCTTCTTTGAAATGTGGTGCTTGAGTTGAAATGAATTTTTTATAATGAGTATTGCTATAACAATTACATTCTATTCTATTATAGAGTTACTTATTTATACATTGCTTATATCTTTTAAAATTTAAACCATGGCAGTCTTGAAGACAGAGACCAAGATATTCTCCTGTGTCTTTCTTCAAATGCCTGTCAATGTCTTGAATAGAAATTATGGAAAGCATATTAATCAATTAATGATCAATCTTTCAATCTGTAGATTGATCTTAGACAAAGATCTTAGCTAATTGTCTGTTGCCATAAATATCTTCTAGCCTGTTTTGTAAACAGGAAATAATATTCTTCTTGTTCATCAAAGAAAGAATAAGAGTGATGCAAATCTATTCCTGGAGGAGGCACGTCAGATCATTGGCAAAAGAGGATTTCAATAAAAAGAACCAGAGGACACTGAAGACTAAATTTCTGATTTCTCCAATGTTAAAAAAAAAAAAAAAGAAAACAAGAAGTCCTTGTTGAAGGTACAGCCTTTGATGTTAGGTAGCTGTTTCTTCAAGATGGAGAAGAATTTGTCCAGCTTAGAGCTAGCCATGCAGACTGCAATTAATTAGCATAAAATCCATCATTAACTTCAGATCTTGTGCAAGCAAAAGGATTTCTTAGAATGTCTATGATGATTGCCATAGAAGCAGAATTCTAGCCTGCCGCATCAGCTGTTATACATCCTTCTTAGCAATGGCTCATGATCTATGTCCTTATTTGGTTTCATCCCACCTTCTGGTCACACACAGGATATTAGTCCTAGAATTCCTCTCATCCCATCCCATGTAACCTTCTCTTTATATAAGTCCCACCATTGTTAGAGTCTTGAATCCTTGCTGAATTGTCTCAGTTCTGTTTCAGCTGGGAATCCCCTAAGATTTACATCCATTACACATATAATTTTTATTAGAAGATGAGTTCAGCTATGCTGTGTTCTAAGAACTTGGGATATTACCAAGAACCAAACAGACAATGACCCCTACCCACAAGGACCTTATATTCAACTAAAGAAAGGCTAAAATAAGCAAACAAATCATTAAAGATATATAGAATATGCTTAGGCTTACTAAAGTTGTGGAGAAAAAGAGAAAGAATAAGAGGATGTAGAAAGCCAACTTTATGGTGGTGAGGTGGGAGGAGCAATTGTTATTTTATATGGAGTTGCTAGGGAAGGCCACTCGTTACACAGCAGTTAAAAATCCAGGATCTAGAATCACATTTCTTGGATTTGAATCTCAGACGTATCATTAACTGGCTTTGTGATGCTGGAAAATTTTTGTAATCTTCTACATTTTAGTTCTTCACTTGTAAAATGTAAATGGAAAATAATAACTGCATAAAGTCTCAGTGTAAGGATTAAATGAGAGGATATGTGTCCAACACTAAGAAAAAGAGCCCGCCATATATTGAATACTCTTTAAATATTTATTATTCTTGTCATTGTTATTAGGTCAAGTCTGCCAACCCCTCAAAACTCTAAAAGAATACCACTTGCCCTTTAAGAATTTAAGCATTTTTATAGAAATAGTTACTTAAGGCAATTTGAGTAACTTATTAACTAGTAACCTCTGGCTTTCTTTTTCATGAAGCATATGATATGGTTAACATACTCTTGATGTTTAAGGAGTACAGCCATGCATGCTCAGTTAATATACATAGCACAACCCTACTCTCATGGAATAAAACTGGGGAAACTAGTTCAATGAGAAAAGAAGTACAATTCTTTAGTACACCTTTAGTACACCTCATTAGGAACAAGACTTCATTTATTAAGTATCATACTTGAATTTGAATTTTTCCATAAATATTTTAAAAAGTTGTAAAGAAAGATAGTCCCATTTTCCATACTACAGATATTGGAAAAATAACAGCTATTCACAAATTTAGCCCTCACATTAATAGGCATTCTCAGTGACCTCATGTTTCTTACCCTCTGGCTCCCAGAACACTAGTGGATACTGAGGAGAGCAGCTAAAAATCATGATTTTGACTCTGATGGTTAGAGAACACTACTTCGTTTTCATACCTTCCATAAAAAAGGAAAACCCAATCGAGTGTTTCATTTTTCTGTAATGCATTTGAGTCAATTCAATATCAAACAGGACAGAAAGAAGTCAAAGAATTAATCATCACCTGCCTCCTGGTTAAATTTACAAAGTCCACTTTCTCTCTTGGTATATATTCACTTAGGTCTAATTGAATCAGTACTTAACACAACAGAACAGAAATCTTTGGAGAGATTTTTTTCCTATCCCGCCATTAAAATGTTTTCTGTTTTAACTCAGCCAAAGTTCAAAGCATGTCATGGTTTCCTACCACTGTAACAAATGTATAAAGCAGAAATATGAGTGATTTAAGAACAGTTGAAAATGAAACAAGATTTTTGTCATTGTTCTCATTTTGATAATCTGTTTTGAAACACAAGATGCAAATCCACAAGGGGATGCTTAATATAAAACAATAAAAAATAAATGAAATGAATTTTTCATTATGTTTTTCAAACTAGCATAATATGCAAAGAAACAAGTTTTTCTGCTTTACTAAAAGCAAATCAAAAGACCACCAGAAAATTAAAATAAACCGTAACAACAGTAGAATTATAAACGAAAAAATGCAATTTAAAGTCAAATAAAAAGTCAATTACTTTTTTGACTTTAGATTTAGTAGAAGAACTAAGTCTATTTTTTTTAGTGTTAAAAGAATTAGCAACTGTATGTAATAGGACAATTGAGTGTTGATGTGATTTAATACAGAAAGATAAATAATAGTTATTCCACTCAGTCAAGAAGTATTATGTAACTTTCTGTTTTTAGAGCGATTAAACTAGCAATATGTGATGCTCTAGACATACTGTATTTTGTCTCTAGATATATGGAAATCACTTGTGTTATTATTAAATTATAATCTAGATAATGTTTACTGATGCTAACGATATACTAACTCATATTTTGTTGATAGAAGATGTGTCTTTCTATATCTAACAAGTTTTTAAAGAACTCTTTGCCAAAATTTTTCCCCAAGGCAAAAAGCTCTCACATTTGCTTCCATGGAAATCCTGATCCAGCCATTATCCATCAAAGATCAAAGCAATGGAATCCTGCAAAGAAGCTGATCCGTAAAAGCTTGCTTGGACAGAGTGGAAGTATTTGTGACCTCTGAGACTGAACAGAGCCTCTGTGACCAATAGCTTTAGACTTTGAAGTTGCACAAGTTGTTGAAGTAAAAAATCCGCTTATTGTAGGAGGGGAGAGGCAGAGCAGGAAAGAGAAGAAAAAACAAATATATCTTCATAACTTTGAATTGGGGATCTTCACTGTTGGGGGAGAAATTACCTCATTTTGGGGGGAAATCACCTAGATCATTTACCATCTGATATCTTCCTTTCAGTACCAGGGTGAGCACCCTCTCTTACTCCATCTTATTGCTTCTTATTCCACTGATTCCACTGCCACGCAATGGAACACAGGGGACTAGTCAAGCATCATGTTAGGGAGCCACAAGTTGGCCTACAAATTCATAGTTTAAGTATTATATTAGTTTGAAATCTAAGAAACTGCTATTTAATAGATGCAGAATTATTGATTATTGGCAATTGTGTGTGTTTAAAGCCAGATAGAAAGCTCAAAATACAGGAGAGAGAACTACAAATATTTTTATGACAGTATATTACAGAACACTCCACTAAATTGGCATGGGGGGGAGTCATTGGACTGGAACACTTCAACTTCTCAGATATCTGTTACACATTATTTCATTCCACTGGTATTAGCACACTGTGTTAAAAAGGATGAGCAAATTCACAAGTAATGATATGGAAAGATATCCAAGATGTATTAAAGTAAAGCAAAGATGTACATTTTGTACTGTGGTCTCATTTTTATGTCTCTTTATTAGCCAATATACAGAGCAAAAATCTAGCAAAATATACACAGGATTTGTTAGTAGTAATTAATAATGATTGTCTCTGGGAATGAGATTACGGAGGTCTTTAAATTTCTATGAGTTATATTTCTAAAATGCCTAGATCCATTTTGTAATGTGAGTGTGTTACTTTGGAAATCCAAAAATTAAAGATATGTTAAACACAAAAACAGTACTTACGATAAATTATTGGCTTTGCCAACAACTCTATCTTTTAGAATATAGAGAAAAATATGACAAGCTAACGTGTATTCTGAGCAATGTAGAGCTAGCTGAAGAAACAAATATGAAATAAAGTTCTTTCTACATCTCTCATTCCTTTTGCTCCTCATTTTCAACTCTATTATTTGCAAGCTCTTTATCATGCTGTTATTTATGTGATTAAATTTTAATTCCTGTCTTAGAAATGAGAAAAATATGAAGCTTAGAGTTATTCAGTGATATGTTCCTGAACATAGAGCTAATGGGGAATCCTTTAAGAATTTGAATTCAGGTCTTGGGAACTCTACACTAATAATATTTTCTTCTAGTCTACATTATCAAATAAACTTATTATCTTAAGATTATGACATTAGAGTGAGGGAATCTGGAGCACAGGTAAATCTAGTTATATATGTTTTTATAAAATCAGAGAAAAAAACCTACAGGGACAATTCATGATTTCAGATGGAGAAGTTACTGTAAGAGTTTTGAGAGACTTATAAAAATAGCATCCATCTGACAGTATAATTAGGAGAGGTCCTAATGAAGAAGAAATCAGGAACACATTGAAAAAGAACACGAAAGGATACAAAAGGATCAGAATCTTCAGGGATGAAGAGAAATGCATGTCTGAAATGTAAAAATGGTAATAGGAAGACAAAAGCTTACAATAAATTAAGCTGGTGAATAATGCTAAAAGTAACAATGGCAATTTTGTAATATTCGGGATAGGAACAACAACCTGGCAAAGAACTGATGCTTGATGAAGCACAAATGATGTAATAAAGTCATATCCCATTTTTGTTCAATATTATTTTGTCAAGAAAATGATCTTCAGACTAGAAAATGTAGAGCAATAATTGAAGCCCAATTAAGTGAATAAATTATTTTTAAAAGCTTATTTAAATGAGTTCAAGTATTCAGGTATTCCAGGGACCTGAAAGAACTTACAAATGTGATTGTTGGCAGGTAGTCAATTTTTTTAAAGAATTTTATACAAGCAGATATTTTTTAAAACATAAAAAGGTGGGATTACATAAACTGTGGACGAGACAGTTTGTAATTGACTGTGTGAAATTTCAAAAATCATGATATATGAGTGCTTACAAAAGCAAGAAATAGTATCCAATACTACAATGCTTGCATCAAGACTAGTTTATCCTATTTTTTGATAATGGAAGTGGAGTAGTGAAAAATTATGTAAACATAAAATATTTGGAGTTGAGAAGGCATTTGACAATATATTTCATTATATTATTATAGGGCATGATGGAGAAGCATGATTTGAGGATGATATAATTGAGTAGATTTACAGCTACTAATACTAAATCAGTATCATGAGGGTCCTGATGAAAGGAGAGGTGGCAATCTAGAGAAAATTCTCTCAAAGAGTGGTATATAGCTCCACTCCTAAATTTGCATAAACTTATCCTTGTACCAACGTTTTCCCGATGAGTTACATGAAGACATTAATCTAACACTGCTTAGATTTACATGTGACCCTAATTTAGAAGATATGACCCATACAAATCTAAGATGGTAGGAACGGTACAGGAAGTCTAATGATGATCCCTGATAGCTAAGTGTAATTCCTGCACTTTGATCTGTCTAATAAGAAACTATAAAAGTAGACAGTAGTTGAGGCTTTGATTAGTTAAAAAAAAAAAGATATATGTAAATATGTAGGAGATATCTCTTTTTTTGCAAGCCCCAAATCCATTTACTCTTCATGTAACAGAACCATGGTTTTCTTTCAGAGAACCAAATTGCTCAACTCTCAGGCCAATACCTGACTCTCAGTGTTGGAACCTGTTTCCTGACTTCTGGGTGTGGGCAAATGATTCAGGCATGGACAATGAGAAATCTGAACCCCTGTAGCCACAGAGATTGCTTCAGATGTAGGAAAGAAGCACAATATGGGTGAATCAAACAATCTCCAAGACTTAATGGCAGAGCTATTGGGAGGGAGACTCTGTCTTTTCTATTGGGGCTGCTCAGCCACAGGAATATATATGGGGACCTTCTGGTAGCTATCTCAGCATACTATTGGAAGAGCCTATCTGAGAATCAAGCCAAAATAAAGGCAAGCAAAGGTGGGAATTCGAAAAACATGAATGATGACACTGCTTGAAACTAGAATCTAGACTGGTCTAAATCCAGATACATTTCTTCAAGTATTACTTACAATTTTGAGCCATGTGTTCCTAACGCAAGCAAAGACAAAGAGGAAGAATATTACATAGGTGAATTCAATTATCTTGTGATTGGTTTAACTAAACAGATGCTAACGTTTGCTTCCAAAACATAAATATGATTTCATTATTAAAATGTATCATTATGCAATGCCCATTCAAACCCAGCTTCTATACTTCTGAATGAGAATTGTATTTGCTTCTCTTTAAAATTCTGATGAGACTTTTAGTTCATTATTTTTTAAAAATTCTATTTTTAAATTCAATAAACTTCAACTTTGTGATTATTGTTAATTCAGGTAACATGAAAGTGGGAACTTACTGTAACTGATAAAACTATTGTAAATGTTGCCAAAATGAATTCCAGATAAAAGAGTTTTAAAAGAAAATCTCAGTAAGATTCTTAAATACACATTTCAAACTATATTCTACTTATAAAGCATATGCAAGATAAAATAGCAATAAAGGAACTTAAAATATGCAAAATATAAAATGCTGTTATGCTTGATAAAGAATGCTTTCAAATCAAGAAAAGGAAAAGAGGTACGCCAAAAAGAGGAAAATCCCCCAACTAAAATGTAAATGGATCATTCATAGAAATTAGCTAAACAAAACAGTACTATTATCCATCAAACTTATTACAATCTTAAACTACCTCAAATAAAAATAATTCCAGTTAAAATAATGAGATTATTTTGACCATTTGGGAAAGATTTGTAAACTTTTGTTTCTTTATTCTTAGCAGCTGATGAGGCTGTCAATTGGTAAAATGTTTCTTGAATGCAATTTGACAATATTATTGAAAGGCAAAAATATGATCATCTTGTTTTAAATTTGTTGTCACACTACTGAGATTTAATCCTAAAGGAAAATCAGCAATATAAAAAGATGCTTGTGAAAGGATTGTTTATACTATTAAAAATACAAGGAAAACTAAATATCCAGAAAGAGACATGATCTTAAATTGTTTAACCATTCAATTAAACACTATGTAACCATTAAAAGTAGTTTCCTCAAAGAATAGATACATACATTGCTCAATTTAAGAAATAAATAAAATTTATATGCTATGATTTCAATGTTTAAGTTAAAATATGTATTTTAAATGGTTGCAAATAAATACAGATACATATTTTTGGCTTGACTATATGTAATTTCTTTTGTAAATATTACTGAAGTAAATTATCATACATATAGAAAATGCTTAAATTCTAAGTGTGGAGCCTGATGAACTTCAGAAGCCAACTTGTACCTTTTTCTAGTCACTGCCTTCTCTAAAAAAGGTAGTCACTATCCCGACTTCTACACCATGAATTATTTTTGCCTGTTTTGGAATTTTATTTAAATGGAATAGTGCTATATGTACTATTTTGTGCCTGGCTTCCTTGGCGCTGTATCATAATGGTGCATAAAATTATAATTTATTCATTTTTATTGCTTATTGTATTTCATTGTATTACACAATATATATCAATTCTACTGTTGATGAACATTTGGGTAATTTCCAGCTTTAGCGATTGCAAATAGTGCTGCTGTGAATATCCTCCATGTTTGTGTCTTTCAGTGCACGTATTTATGGGTTTCTGTTGGTTACAGGCTTAGCAGTGGAGTTATAGCGTCATAAGGCATGGCTATGATCAGTCTTTGTAAATACTGCTAAAGAGTTTTCAAAGTCTTTCTCACCAATGCCTGTTACCACCAGAAGGATTCTTGTTCCTCCCCATCCTTGTCAAAACTCGACATTCTTTGTCTTTTATTTCAGTCATTCTGGTGGGCGTGTCATAGTATTTTTTGAAGTTTGAATTAGCACATTTTGATGATAAGTGAAATAGGATCACACCAGATTTTAATTTTCTTCCTTATACTGTTTTGTATTTTAAAAAATCTGTACTATGAACAAGTATAAATCCAACAATTACAAATAGAAAATTTCAAACAAATGTACATATACTGCTTTGTTACCACATAATATTTCTCAAGTCAATTGTTGCTTGCACATTTTATCTCAAAAATAACATTGCAACTTCTAAAACAAGGATAATGTTATTTTATCCCATATGTCTTAGAACAGAAAATTTTTAATTTGGAAATGCCGGTTAACAGCATAATTTGTCTACTCATGATATGAGGATTTAGGCTTTATATCATTTATTTTTTATTGAGTAAAGAAAGAAGTAGAATGAACTTTTTTTTTCCTAATCCAATATAAAACATGGCTCATTCTATGAGGTTAAAAATATGTATATTCCAATGCACTCCTTTTGTGGTGTTTGCAAATTTACTATGAGTATCTCTGATCATTTCCATAAAAAAGGACTTCAAATGAGTGTGTTCTAAACTTTAACAAAATATCTATACAAATTATTTATATGATCATCAATGATATCAAATACTTAAAACTTGTGCATCATATAATCAATGAGTTTATACTAATATTTACCGGGCATATATTTTTGATATATATTTATTATATCCATAATTTCTGGGTACTGTCCAACCACAATAGTTCTAAATGATCTAAGTTCCAACTCTTTCCAACAACAAGGATCTCTGCCTGAGTAAATCATTTCTGGAATTATATGAGAGATCTGGCTTGTCCACTTCCCTAAATCACGTATATATTGGACTAGAAAGCTGTCATTGTTCAATGCTTTTCATCAGGGGTACAGCATTTATTTCACTGGTTGCGATAACAAGTTTTTATAGGTTGGGGGGTGAGATGGAGGAAAAATCAGTGAGAAGTATTTGTTTTCTTCATTGATATTTAACTATAAAACTTGTTAGTAGAAAAGAAGAAATCATTTTAGTGTAGAAAAGCTATTTCTGAGAAATATAGTGAAAGAAGCTCTACTCTCTGCAAAGGACATAACAAAATGTCACCAAGTATAAGTGAGTATTCACGACGCTTAAATTAGTAGATCTGCCACCTCTTAAGAATTATCTTTATCTTTCTTTCTTATCCCTAAAAAAAGATCCTCCAGCAGAGATATTTCCTCTTATCTTTTAGAATGGCACTTTGGAGACATTAGAAAAAAAATTTTTTTTTTTTTTTGGTGGTAGGATACTTGCTCAAAGAAGAAAAGTATTACTGTGTATTCGTAAATTATGAAGCAAATGAGATTTCAAAGCATTTCTTACATAAATCATAAGAACCTTTTCAGAACTAAACCTGATTTAAGAAGTTAAACTTGTTGTCATAAGGCGTTCTGAATGACATTATTAAATGTCGTAAACTAAAGATTAACTTTTCTTAGTATAAATTTGCTTGTATTTGAATAGCAAAGATTCTAAATAAACTCTCAAAAGACTGAGTAGCAGTTGGCAGCTTGTACAAACATTTTTACCCTTCCTTAATATGAAAGTAAACTGCAAAAGCCGTTATGTCTAAGAAAAGGGAAATCAAGAAAAATATCATTAAAGTGTATTTGAGATTAACTGTTACATGAAAGAGCCTG
This sequence comes from Avahi laniger, assembly GCA_963575035.1. Classification (NCBI taxonomy): domain Eukaryota; kingdom Metazoa; phylum Chordata; class Mammalia; order Primates; family Indriidae; genus Avahi; species Avahi laniger. The sequence continues at coordinate 39,565 of CAUYSK010072102.1, read as the reverse complement.
CCTGATACCTTACACAAGTAACTGGATTTTGTATTCCGATGTATGCTGATTGACTCAACGGTCAGAACAGACTGAATTGTATTTTTGTAAGTCTCTTCAACAGGCAGCCAAATAAATAGCTTTTCCCTCACTGCATGGTTTGCTGTTTGCTTAAGCAAAAATCCAATTTCTAGAGAGGACTCCACAAGGGCTAAATTCCCTGCCATTTACAAGTGTCCCATTAGAGTAGCTTTCTATATGGAAATAACATTCCAAGACAAGGAGAGAAACGTTAGGTCTGAGGTCTGCTGTTCCTGATGTGTTTTATTATTTCTTTTTCATTTGAAGAGTAGAACTGTTCTCCCGGGAGAAAGAAGGAGAAAGAGAGAGTCATGTTTGAATACAAATGTCTCAAGAAACTGGAGCTTCTTTTAAAAGTGAAATCTCTCCTTTTTTTGGTATGCATCAAGGACAAAGGTAGAACTGACAGCTTCACACTCAGGCTGCCTCTCATTAAAAGGTTTTTTTAATTAAGAATTCAAAGGGAAAAACTCCAAGTGGAGTAGCATATATTAGAGATGGTGAGGCTTGGGTTTGATTACTGTTTCCTTTAGTACATCTGGAGGATGCTTTTATTTGAAAGCAGTCACGATTAGAATGAGACAACCTGTATGTCTAGCTTATAGGATACCATACACAGACCAGGTAGTTTTTCAATAGCTTTTTTCCAGGAAGGTGAGAAAAATAAATTTTAATGAAGGTTCATAAATTTTCAGGACTATTTCAGCTACTAAGACTAGTACTGATGTTGTTAATAAAATGCTCATTGATTTTTAAAAATTAATTATCGAGGTTTAAAATCTCTGTAATGGATTTGAATGTGTAATCTAATAGGTGCTTGTTTTTGATTTATGGTTCTTGAAAATGAATAGTCATGCATCTTTACATTAACTAATTTTATTGACTTATTCAATTTAAAGAAATGAACACAGATTTAGCAATATAATGCAGTTATTCAAAAAGAGTTTACCTAAAAGGAAAAACAAACTCATGGAATGTGGTCTAGAAAATGTAATTGTGTTACAATGTTGACTGATTTGAATTAAATAAATGACTGTTGACCTAGTTGTGATACATACTACAGGAACTAAAAGATAAATTGGTCTTTACATAAAAGTTTCTTTAAAGGAGAAGTTTAAAATATCACCATGAGGACACGGTGATTCTGTTTATCAAATTTCTTTTTCATATAGCTCAAGGTCAGTTAAGTTTGTTTATTCATGATTAGTGGGGCTGTACTTTAATATTACTATTAAGTGTCATAAAAAAAAAAGTAAGTGATAAGTAAAGGCCGAGTACCATACAGATTTTTGGAAACAATTGAATTTAATCAAGTAAAACACCTGAAAGTTTCTTGTGTTTTTCCCTCCCTAAATCTGTTAGTCTTACTCTGCATTGGACAATAACATTGTATAGGGAGAGATAATTCCACCTGGGAAGGTTTATTCAGTGCAAAGAGAAGCATTCTAGTACTTTGAATATGATTTCTGCTCAGAAAAAAAAAAATGAGGATACACAATTCAAGACATTCAAGAGAACTTGACTACTAGAGAGGCGTAGTATATTCACTTTGTCAAAATCTTTATAAAAATATATAACCAGAGAAGGAATAATACAGAAAAAACTTGGAATATAGGAAAGACTAGTAGGGTGAGGGAAAACTCCGTGAGACTGGGTCATTTGTCCTGTCTCCTGATGTTTTAGTTTCCATATTTGCGAAAGAAAGGAACCTTGGCAAGGTTCTCTATATGTTCATTTGAACCTCCAACTTTATGACCTCCATGGAATTTACAGGGCTTTATTTATTTATTTCTTTTCTCATACATTAAGCTGTCTTGAATTTTATCTCCTTTTCTGACTTACTCATAACATATAAACAAACCTGGCCTTGTCTATAGTATCTCTTTTGACAAGATGTTGGTGTTAAGAAGACAGGAATATGTTCAAAATACGTTTACTTTGCCACATCACAAGGGAGTTCTTTGTAGTTAGAAAAATAACTTCATTTAGGGTGTTTGAATTGTCCAGATGGTAGAACCTAATTTTCAGATACAGCCAAATGTTTGCTCAAATTTCCTTCCCTCACTGAGGTATAGTTATAGTTGATATGATGCACACACCACACAGGGAGTTACTCCACGCTCTTAAATTACAAGCAGAACTGAGGAATTACATCAGCCAGAGGCCAAGATAATATTTTCAGGTGCTAAATGTATTTATTTTTAAGAAGGACAAAACGCTTTATTCAAATTAGATAAAAATGCTGTTCAAAATTATTTGCAGGTGTCAGGAAAAGAAAAAAATAAAGTGCCCTATGCAATCATATTCTTTCCTGTCTCTAGGACTTAGAATTTCATTTTTGAGAAGTATCTCTTATCATTGGACCACTACTGAGCTAGATGCCTGTTGCTTATTTGATGGCTTTTTAAAATGAAGTCATTAAGGTACATTTAGTCCTGGCCACTTAATGTTAAAAGGGAAAAATAAAGAATGCTTTATTATCTTTTTGTTTTCTTGGTTCAAAATTTAAATTGAATAGTTGAGCAAGATTATATAATCTGCAATATGAGGCATCTGTTTAAATCATCCAAAGACTGTTGTGCCTTTGTTATCATTTAGGGCTGACTTCACAATTGACTCACAACACCGGTAGAATGAGAAACTTACAGGGCAGGCAATGGGAGGCGTGCACTGGGGCTGTTTCCTCAAGGCCGGCATCTAAAATGAGAAAGTAGGGTCCTGTGGACATTTTCATTTGGCAACATTCTGCCTGTTGCTGAGATCCTGGAAGCATTCTGATTGTCTCAGGAGGAGAAGAGGGAGTTGAAGAAATTCAAGTTGGATTTTTGCTCTTCTCCTTCCAGTAAAGAGAAATGGAAATGGAAATTTTTTTCAAGCAAAGTATGGGTGATCCATGTCAGAATCTTCAGATTCATCTCAGAAAAAATGTTTAAAGCATCCCTAAAAGTCACATAAAAGCAAACTTTGTGTCTATTCTATATAATATTCAGTATATTTTTCCATTATTTTTCATTCTTTAACTTCTATATTGTTGCCAGCTTGTTATTTTTTCTTAATTATTTCAGAAATATTTAAGATTCTCTATGTATATCGGAGTTATGTGTTTACAATTTAAACTATCTTGTGGAACTTATTTTAACAGATTTCAAAACTCTTAAATTCTTTAGAATCAAATTATAATGTTACTGATTATAATAAAATTCATAATCTTAAAACACCTTAAGGATTATTGATGTGAACGAGGGTTTTTTGGTTTCCTTCCAATAGTGTGCATATGTGGTGCTGTGGTTTGGATGTTTGTTCTCTCTAAACCCCATGTTGAAGTTTGATCCCCAGTGCTGGAGGTGGGAGGTGTCTGGGTCATGGGGGCAGATCCCTCACAAATAGGTTAATATCCTTCCTACAGTAGGGTTGAGTGAGCTCTTATCCTATTAGTTTTTACAAGAGCTTGTTGTTAAAAAGAGCCTGAAACTGCAATAGGAGGTTGTTAAAAAGGCTGATACCCTTTCCACTCTCTCTGCCTGGCTTCCCCTCTCACCATGTGATCTCTGCACAGCCAGCTCCCCTTCCCTCATCAGAGGAAGCAGCCTGAGACTCTGACCAGACGCACATGACCGATTTTGAACTTTCTAGCTGTTAGAATTGTGGGCCAAATGAACCTTTTTTTAAAATAAAATTTTCCAATCTCAAGTATTCCTTTATATAAAGCAACACGAAATAGTTAAGACATGTGGGTAATTTTCATTATAAATACAAATTGATTCGAGGTACTTTTAGAAATTACACTATGCATGTAACAGTGTCAGTATGGTATAGGTAATACTTCTGTGTGCCCATTGGGTCTATACTATACCTCTTATACCTAGAACAGCTTATTACCCACATCCACTGCTCCTGTGTCTCCTACTTCAATTTGACTCTACAGCTCCTGCTAAATGGGCAGCAGAACTCATTTTTTTACCAGCCTTGGAATAAAGGTGGACATTTTATCGAGCCAGATCATTCAAATTCCCTCACCCCAGGATTTAGAATTAGAATTCAAAGATTTTATGTAATGATAAAAGTCTATGTTTCCCCAAAACTAGGACATAAAGGCAGAGAAAGCCAGTGTGCGGAGACTGAAGTGAACACATTTCCACAGAAAAGCAGAGACAGAAGAGCACATAGTATCAGAGAGACAAAAATCCCTTTGTTTCTGCTGTTCCAGTTCTTTGTTCATTCCTTTTTGGAGGAAGAACTATACTTCCTCACCTTTGATTGAAATGGCCTGCATTCTTGTGATAATTTCTACCCTCTGTCCTGTTTTGTTTTGTTTTTTTTTTTTTGAGACAGAGTTTCACTCTGTTGCCCTGGCTAGAGTGAGTGCTGTGGCGTTAGCCTAGCTCACAGCAACCTCAAACACCTGGGCTCAAGCAATCCTTCTGCCTCAGCCTCCCGAGTAGCTGGGACTACAGGCATGCGCTACCATGTCCGGCTAATTTTTTCTATATATTTTAAGTTGTTCAGAGAATTTCTTTCTATTTTTTAGTAGAGACAGAGTCTCACTCTTGCTCAGGCTGGTCTCGAACTCCTGAGTTCAAACAATCCGCCTGCCTCGGCCTCCCAGAGTGCTAGGATTAGAGGTGTGAGCCACCGCACCTGGCCTCTATCCTGTTTTTTTTAAAGTACAAGTGAGTCTGATTGAGATATCTGTTACTTGTAATCAAAATAATCTCATCTAATACAGCAGAAAAGAGGAAAACAAATTAAAATCTAAATACCTTCAAGTAAAGAGATAACAAGCAAAATAATTACTGCAAGTTTCAAAAGAGGAATGGAAACTGGACGATAAGGTGCATTTTATTACTGTACTGGGCTGTCAAGTCCAGTATTTTCTTAATTAAATAACATTTGTTTTAGAAAGCTCAAAGGATACCCTGGGCCAAATCCATGCCACTTCTGATCTTTGCCTTCTAAGAAAAAGGTTTAGATGCTTACTTCTGAGACTTTCATTTTGAATCAGATTCCTACTTTAATACTCATACTTTGAAAACTTTGAAATAATTCAAAATAGATGTATTAAAAAGTAGTGTTCTGAGATAGTACATGTCATAATGAAGTTCTGGATTTTATGCTTAAGGCAGGAATAATAAATATAGAATTGCATTAATCTTGTTCAAAGAACTTTCTGCAGCATCTCCTTCTGACAATTATATTTTATACCAAAGTCAAATTTAAATCAAAATTTTAAAAATTAAGAAGTATAGGAGATTTAATCTCTTACAGATCTAGAAGCTAAAATAATGTTTTTTTTTTTTTTTAGGGAAAATTTTAATCTTTAAAATAAGAACTAAGGCAGAAACAATCTCAATTATGTTTCAAATTTTTTAGACAAGCATAAGATATAAAAACACAACATATCATCTTCAGTTATTAACAAAAATATATGTTATCATTAACTTAATGATGTGGCCATCTTTCTGTTAGTAGTACAATGTTAATTTTAAATCATTATGTTAGCAATGTGATTTGTATATTTAAATATATCACTATTCATATATACATATATCACTATTTGTTAAGTTTTTGATAAAGTGCTAACTTTAAATTGGTACTGTCTAGAGTTTTAATAAATGTGCAGAAATTGCTTTGTGACTTATTTTAAGACTAAATTTTACCCACATATAAATTTCTTATTTTTCTCCCTACTGACCTGTCAAAGCAGTGAATATTTCAGTAAAATAGTCACAAGTTGATATTTTAAGTTCTATTAAAGAATCAGATGAACACTTTCTCATGGACAAATCTAGAAATTCACACTTGAAATAGTGAACATTGTGAGCTCATTTCTTTTTCCCTTCAGCCTCCCCCATCCCTTCAGATTCATACTCATAGCGATTCCATTTCCAGATTAAACTTCGCAACATCTACCAAAAATTATTGGAGCTGAACATACAAATTACATTTAATGTTCTATCACGTGATTAACTGAAATCTCTTACACATATCTTTGGCATAAAATTCTAAATGTGACTATCAGTTGTAACTGTCTGTTATATTAATGTTTTATTGAGACTGTGTAGATGGGGCAAAATGTGCCATAGAAAATATTCACTGTATAACATAAAATTAATAATAGATGCTTATAAAGAGCTTAGGGTGTTCCATGTACTGTGTATTACATGTATTAACTAATTAATAGACTTAAAAATCTATGAGGTTTGTTATTATTTGTACTTTAAAGAAGGACACATTGTGTCACAGAGAGGGTACGGAGCCCAGCCAGTGTGACAGAGCAAGTGCTGGAGATGGGATTTGACCCCAGACTGTATGGGTCCTGGTCTACGCTCTCAGCCTATCATCGCACATAAAATATACCCTACATACCTTAACAAGAAGGTCCATCATTATACCCTATCACTTCATACAGGAGAATATCCATACACGTTCTTTCCTCGAATTCACGGAATCTCCCTGTAGTAGTAGGGAAGCCTTTAGTCTGTAGCTAGCAACAGAAAGCCAAACACAAACTGGCTTAAACCCTGTAGTGGTGCATTGTGGGGCACCACGCAGATCCCTGTCAGGACTGAAGGACTTAATCTCCCACTTGCTAGGAATGCTTCCAGTAGACACCTCATCTGTCAGATCCCTTTGGGATTGCCTTGGCTGATAGAGTCGCTATACCCAAGGTCACATCATCTCCAGGGCAGTCCATATCCAGTGGATGCACAGTTAAAAATGCCGATCCTCGCCCTAACTTAGGACTACGCTGGAGGAAGATTCCTGATTCAGTGTTCTCTGTGGTTTGGCTGAGGTCTTTGTTGAGAGTGCATTGCAGCCTAATTTCTTCCTCTGCCTGATCATGACTCCTTTCCCTTTCACAGATGTTGATCCTATGAACACTCCCTGATAAATTTCTTGCAGGCTAAATTCCATCTCAAAGTTTGCTTCCCAGATAACCTAATGTACAACACATAATAAAGGAAATTTTATTTTGATTATACAACTGGAAGTCCAGAGGCACGTCTGTCTCCAAATTTCATTTAAGAGTTTTATTTTCTCTGTTTTCTGTTCTGACTTTCAGCATGAGGTTCAACCTATGGCTAATTTCTTGCAATAATGGAAAAATGTTTACAGCATTTCTAGTCATCACATTTGCACATCACCCTATCCAGAGGGGGATTCCAAATAAACTTTTCTGTGATTGCACAGCACATAAGCTGGGGCAGGGGTGGAAAGTATTAATTGGCTTAACTAAATGAATGCCCACCCCAAAAGCTTGAGATGGAGTCACCTTCCATTGAGTTGCCTTGCGGTAGGGAAGGGTGGCCAAAATGAAATCATGGTTACTGCTAAAAAGAGAGGATAAATGGATATTGAATGTTGGGTAGGTGATTGATATAGTTTGGATATTTGTCCCCCCAAAATCTCATATTGAAATTCCATCCCCAATGTCAGAAGTGGGGCCCTATGGGAGTTGTTAGGTCTTGGGGTTGGATTCTCATGAATGGCTTGATGTCCTCCCAGCTGTAAAGAGTGAGATCTTGTTTTATTAGTTCACACGAGAGCTGGTTTTTTAAAAGATCATGGCACCCCTCTTCTTTCTCTCGCTCCTTCTTCCATCATTTGGCACACCTGCTTTCCTTTGCCATCAGCCTTGATTTGAAGCTCCCTGAAGCTCTCACCAGAATAAGGTACTGATGTCATGCTTCTTGTTTAGTCTATAGAACTGAGAGTCAAATAAACTTCTTTTCTTTGTAAATTACCCAGTCTCAGGTATTCCTTTATAGCAACACAAAACAGACTAACATAGTGACAAACAGCATCTATAGTTCCCCATAAATAGGAGGAAAAACTCAGAATGGTCCTTTCTTTTTGCATTCATTTACCTCTACATTTTTCAAAAGAGAAATATTCCCTTCAATTTTTTACCAGATAATTCATGTTACTCAATAGCTTAAAATTTACTTCCTCCACAATGCCTGCTCTCTTCCCAAAGACAAGTTTAGAAGTTTCTCCACCATATTTCCACAAAGTAATGTGTTTACCCCATCATCTTTTATTTTATTGTTTGTTTAATAGATTTCTCGTTTGTGGACAGTTGATTCCTTAAAGGCAGATCCTAGATATATTCATTACTGTATTCCTACACAAGTAACACAGGGCCTGTCAAGAAAAGATATTACATGTTTTGAAATAAATGTATAAATTAATGGGAATCCTGGCTTTTCCTGGACATATTCCCAGGGGGGTTATATTAATAATAGTGATGAAGGATCCATAATTCTAAGTTCTCTATTAATGGGCACATATAAATGGGAAGAAAAATAATACACTGAGAGGAAGAAAGCAAAAAACCATACCACCTTGCTAGATGGCAACTTCCCAAAGAACAGAAAATATAAGCACAGATAAATGTTGACCATTGAGTGTGTGCATATAAAAAGTACATTTGCAAATCAGTGAAGAAAGTCAGCTCACTCATCCTGATGCCTGAACTGCTGGTAGGAGTTTTTTTTTTTAATTTTTTTAAACTATTTTGAGGACTGAATTTCACAGAAAAGATTTCAGTTTTTAAGGGTTTGAATGAGTTTGTTGTCATTAAATAACACAGGAAATTCGATAGAAAGAGTCTTTGCTTTTTGAGGATGGTGTATCATGAGTTTGCTTTAGAACATGTTGAATATGGGAACCTGAAAAAATTTAAGTGGACAAATGTAGAAGGCAAAAACCACCAGTCTGTAATAGTTGACATTTCTATTTTAAGAAAAAAGTACTTTGTCTGTAGAATGTTCATTGTCCTTTATTTTCATTTTTGGGAAATATATGGTAGTTACTCACTTTCTTAGAATTTCATCTTTGAACAAGATTATTTGCATATGGACTATTTTCCAGGCATCACATAAGATGTTGCATAAAAGTAAGACAACTTGAGTATAAATAGTTAAATTAATGTAATTGTAATCACCTTTCAAAAGCCAAATTAAATTCCAGTTTTACATCAAGTTCATATGTCCAATCCTGTTCTCTTTCTGAAATTCTATAACTTTTTAATGAAAATTTTTGAAACATAACATCAATGCATAAAAGAAAAACAAAAAATCATAGGTTGATAGCACAGTGGATTTTTACAAAGTAAAGGAAGCATTCCAACCAGCACCCAAATACTTAGTACTACAAAAATGCCATCATGCCTCATCACTAAGGTAACCAACATCCTGACTTTTCACAGCACAAATAGTTTGGATTTTATATAAATGTAATTATACAGTCTATACAAAAAGGAGGTATATATCTTCTTTCACTCTATTATATGTTTGTGAGATTATCCATATTTTTGCACATTATAATAACTGATGAATCACTATTGTATTTTTTAGTAGAGTGATTCAGAATTTTTGTTTTCATTTTATTGAGTATGGGTTTTTTTTTTTTCTAGTTTTGGGCTACTAGGAATATACCTGCTATTAATTTTCATGTAAAGTTATGCATTCATATACAATTCATGTAGATATGTTTTCATTTCTTTGAGGGAAAATACCTGGGAGTGCAATGGCTGGGTCAAATGGTGAGCATACATTTAAACTAATAAGAAACTCCCAAACTGTTTTCCACAGTGCTGTACCGTATTCCATTTTAATTGTCTGTATCATTTTAAATTTCCATCAGTTTAGTTGTTCCACATCCTCTCCGACACTTGGCGTGGTCAATCTTCTCAATTTAATCTATTCTAGAAGTTGTTTAGTGCTATTTTCATGTGATTTTAATTTGTTTTTCTTTGATAACTAATGAGGTTGAACACTTTTTTCATGTGCTTAGCTGCGATTTTTATATCTCCCGTTTTGAAGTTTCTGTTCAAATATTTTGTCCATGAAAAAAAAATATGTTTTGTTTCTCTACTTACTATTAAATTATAAGAGTTATTAATATATTCTAGGTAAAAGTCACATGTATGTTTTGAGAATATTTTCTCCCAGTCTTTGGCTTGTTTTATTATTTTCTTTATTGTGTCATGAAGGGGCAGGAGTTAAATTTATCCATTTTTTAAATGATCCATTGTTTTTTTCTTTCCCTAAGAAATATTGTGTCCCTCCCTCCACTTGTCATGAGAACTTTCCAAGTGTTTTGGTTTAGAGGATTTATGGGTTTTAACTTTTATGTTCAGATATATTACAGCAGTATATGTTCATTTGCCACCATCCAGTCCTTTGTGATATTATTGTCATATATGTTTATTTTGCATGTTTTAAATAGGAGGCAGTTTGTCATTACATCAAGTATAATTTTTTAACATAAATCTTTTTTTATTTGTCTTCATATTTGTGGTTTCCTTCAAGATAGGCTTGAAGTTCCTTCTGATATCATTTCACATACCATGGGGAATGATGAAGTTAACACTTTCTTAAAATGCAGTTCTTTTAACAAATTTTCTCATGTTTATATGAAAAGTCTTTGTTTTACCGTCTTTTTAAAAGATATGTCTAACTCACAGGGTTGGATTTCTATGTGGCTTTTTTCTTTTTGGCCTTTAAAAAAGTCATTAAATTGTCTTCTAACTTAGGATATTTCTAATAAAAAGTCAAAGATTTATATTTTTATTTTTCTCCTGTATATGTTTCTTTTATTTTCTGGCTGCCTTTAATATTTTCTCCTTGTCTATGATTTTCCAAATTTGACCACAGGGATATTTTCTAATTTGTTTTCTTATTTTATATATAATATGCTCTTCATATCTGTGTTTTATATTTATATCTGTCTTTTCCTTCTGTTTCTTCAGTTACATATACAGTAAGAGCATGAATTTGTCCTACATGTCATTAAGGCATATTTTTTTTCTAGTTTTTTTTTTCTTTTTGCACTTGAGCATGTTCCATTTCTTGTAATCTTTCTTCAAGTTTATTGAACTTTTTTTCTATACTATCTAATCTTCGTTTGAACTGTACATAAAAAATTTCATTTCAGACATTTTAATTTTCAGTTCTTGAATGCTCCTTTTGAACTGTTTCATATTTTTCATTTCTCTGTTGAGTTTCTCCATTGATAATTCATTTATTACACTTTTTCATTAAAACATTGAATATTTTCATAATAGCTGTTTAAAGATCTTGGCTGTTCATTTTAACATTTGTGGAATATGACACAATTTCTACTGACTACTTTTTCTTATAGTTGTGGTTCACTTTTACTTTTGGAGGGAGAGTGTGCCTACTCATTTTAGAAGTACTCTCAATATAGTACATATTGCATTTTTAGAGGCCAAATTATGTTTCCTTTCTTAACAGTTACTGAGCCATACAGTTTTATCCTGTCGAAGATTGATTTTTAAGCTTTGTTAGGGTGAGTTTAAAGTAAACTCACTGGTAAGGTTTAACCTACATGTAGAATCAACTGAATGTTTGATGAGTTCAGAAAAGTTGTTTTCCACACTCTAGAGTCTGAACACCAACATCTCCAGCATTGCATAATTTTCAAAATTTTTATTTTTAGCTCACAGACCTTCAGTAGCTTTTCTCTGCTAAGTCTTGTAGTATTTCACCAGACAGGTGCACTTCTTAGTATCTGGGTAAAGACTCAAGTGTAACCCTATGCAAATTTTTTGTCTCCAGTACTCAGTCCCACAGATTCTAGCACTTCAGTGGCCTTAAACTCTAATTTCTATTTTCTCTACTCAGTGAGATCTCTGGTTTCTGTTTGAACTCCATTTTCCTGTGTCACATTTTGGAAAGTATTTCCACTTAAAAACTTGTAATGAAAGTTGAGCACATCATGTGTGCTTCCCCTTTCTCAAGCATCTTTTCCATGTGCTGTTTATTATCCAGTATCTGAATATGCTGGCTTCATATAATGTGTCAAATTTTATAGTGTTTATGGAGGTAAGTCCAATACCTATTACTTCATCATGGTTGAAATAAAAAATCTGTCCTGGATATCTTAGTAATTTGGCATTGTTTGTGTCATGAGACATTTGACTAATATTTTGACCTCTTATTTGACTATTCAAGCTGTTTTTTAGTACAATTGACTCTTTGAAAGAAAGCTCAGAGTTTTGCTTAGATTTTATTAAATATACCTTTCTAAATGCATAAGATGAATCTATTTTTTTTGTCTGTGAGGAAAAAACAAATAGAAATTAAACTTATTTGTACAAATATTTCACTTAAAAAATTCTTTGAAACTGAGAGACTATGACCTGTTCTTTCTGATCACGATTTAGCAATTGAAAAAATTTAATTTCATATAATTTTAGGAAGAATAAGAGATAAATGAGAAGATCTTTAAAGGAACCAAAGTGACTACTGGTGATCACAGCTAACTACCTGCAAATTTATGGGATAAATTTATCAAATCACATAAAAAGCTAGTGGTGCATGTCTTTATTATCTGCCATAGTGCCTAGCAAAGTTCAAGAGTCATTGATATTCATTGGCTGAGTGATCCAAATAAAGTCAAGAGCTTACACTGTTAGAATACGATTCAATTCTATAATAGATAAATCATTCTTTACCACAAGTGTCAATGCCTGCTCAGCAAGAATTTAGAGAATTTGAGTGCAAAATGGAGTGAAAGTGGAACAATTTAGTTCTGTGTGTTGTGTCATATTCAGGTAGTATACCCCCGTTTTGGAAAGGGAGACAAAATCAAATCAAGAATCACAGACCCATATATGTAAGAGTTACAGAGAATATAAAAATAATATAACTCAATCTTTTCATTTTATAAGGGAAGATGTAGTGTCAGAGAGACATCACAGGATGGAAGGAATAGGAACTTTAGGGTGAGACAGATCTAATATAGAATGTTGAGTATACTATTAATACATACTAGCTATGTTGTATGAGACACATCAATTAGTATCTTGGAGGCTTGGTTTCCTCATCTGTAAAATGCATATAATACTGTTAAATTTACAGAGTTATTATGAAGACCAATGCTCAAATACTTGTAATTCACCTGGAACAAAGGTTAAAACTTTAAAAATTGTATTTCCTTTCCATTGTCTTTTCCTCAAAACACCTTGTAAGCAATTGACAGCTCTACAGTCCTGCCCTAGTGTTTTTTCTATACACACACATTGTACTCCGCGATAGATCAGTATCTGTTCCTATTTAGCAACTTACCAATAGAAGACACAGACAAGTTATACAGGTATACTTATTATTTCATATGTGTATGACAAAAATAGCATTATTATATGATTAAATCGCAAAAAAATTATTGCAAGAAAAATTTCAAGTACTTTGCAAAGGACCTACTCCCACATTTAAAAAATATTTTTTATGTCTGATTAATATGAAACTTTTGAAACAATTTAATCTATCCAGGGATGTGAATGTTAGTTTCTATTTTTCAAGCCTGATTACAGAAGAACTTCTAAAGCAGTTTAATCTGGTCAGGGATGCTAAACAAATATGTCAACATTCATTTTGCATTTGTGTCTGCAGCAGTTAAAGGAAGAAATGTGGAAATAAACAAAATTTAGTATTTTCTCTCCCTCTATTTTTCAGGAACTAAGAAACTCCAGTGCATTTCATTTGTTATAGAGGATCCAAACTCCTAATTGAGATAAATGCATTTCAGATTGAAATTTTTAGTAGCTTTACCAAGCAGTTTATGGGTTGGCACTCTGCCACAAAGTGATCTATAACCTTATAGCTCACTATTATGCAAATACAAATTTGGCAAGAAGACATGTGTTCTATGATTTTTCTCTAAGTACAATCACATATTTCAAATTTCAAATACAAAATTATGTTTGACATTTAATTTGAGCATGTCTTACCTTTAAAAATAAATAATATAAAATCTGTCCTGTAGTACTTTGGTTGAGGCAAGTGGTTTTCTTCTTTTTGCATATTTCGACTTTAGTGTTTTATGTTTGCAATGCATATAATGAGCACACACACACACACACACACACACACACACACACACACACATATATGTATACACACACATGTACCTACTGGATGTATACATAATTTGCAAGTTTCTCTTGAGAACATTGTCTCAGAAACATAAGAGGTTAGAAAAATTATTTCAAATCAGTAAACACATTCCAAAATTGTTAAAATTCAGAGTTACAATCAGTATTAATTAATTCTACAAAATGAGGCAGACAAGTTCACACGCATTCAACCATGTTGTACAGGGAATTATTACTGATGAATGACAGATGAAATGTAATCAAATTGGATGTAAGTAATTAATCCGGGAAAGGTCAGTGTGAGGAAGAAAGTTTTCCATTCAGTTTTTTCCAATTTAGCAAATAAGGATCAGTATCACAGCTGTGGTAGGTAACATTTCCTTTTGCTCTTGTACCTACTGAGCTACTCTGATGCAGATATCATCCATTGTCAAATCTCAGTGGTGTCAAATCAAGCTGAACCATAGTTTTAGTATCTGAAAGTAAGCTGAATACTGTGGACTATTTACCATTTTGCTAACAATCAAATAAATGTCTGACAAACTTCATTTTGATATGCTGAGTAAATCAGCACACGCATTAAGCAAGATGTATTACTTAAAATTCATTGCAGGTTTGTTGGTTGTTGTGTTGGGATTTCAATATCAGATTAAATTGCATAATGAATCACCTCCAAAGAATCCACTGTGCTTGTAATGTAGAATAATGAAATGTACACTATATGAAGTAAAACATCTCATATTTTAACCTTTATGTTAAGTGAAAATAGCAGGTAGAGGTAGAACTGTGTTTATAGAAGTGTTTTCCTAATGTATTGAGAGGCAAATGTAGGCACAGTGTGACATATTATTTATTCCCTAGACTCTGTTTGCCATATACTAACTAAAATTCACTATATTGCCAACTTCCTTGAATTTTCATTCACTGAAGCAGTTGGGGTCAGCACCATGTGAAGAAATGATATTTGGTGTGGTTAGGGATTTCAAAAAGACATTCCAAAAGCATATTCTCCACTTGGTACTCATTGTAACTGACATTGCAATCAGTCCTCAGTCTTTGTGCTGAGTTGTTTATCTATCCATTCACTCATGTTTCCAATCACATAACTGTCAATTCATTCACAATCCATTCATTCAGACATGCATATATTTATGCCTGAAAACATATATTTATGCATATATTCATGTTGAAATTCAACAAAAATTGCATAGTATGCTGTATGATGAGGGATATAGAAGAAAAACAACAAACAAACAAAAAACCCACCAAAGTCCTTGCTCTCGTGGAATTTAAAATCAAGGGAAGGATTCAGGTATTTAATACATAATTATAACGTGCCGTGTTCAATGAAATGAGATATACAGGGCATCACATGATTAGATGAGAAAGAATTTCTTGATGAAATTTCTTGATGAAAAAGATGTCTGAGCTGAAGCCAAGAAGATAGTTACACAGAAACCAACTTCAAGGTGGGAAGAGGTGGGTAGACAGGAAGAAAGGGAAGATTTTTACAACTTTTCAACTATATATTATAATCATCGTCAATATTGATTACAGTCTTCTGTATACCTGATACAATTATACAAACTATTTTCTTTAATTATTAAAATGAATAATGACAATCTTTATTTTTGTAGATGAGAGCACAGAAGAGAGGTTATGTGGTTATGCATCCAAGATCACGAGGCTAATGCAGAATTTAAAATCGTGGCCTGAATAACTGCAAAGCCCGTAATCTTCACTCCTCACCTTGTCCTCTATCGAAAGGGTTACAATATTGAGCTACCCTAAGCACCCTGCTATTTCACTGGCTTTTACATTGTTCATCTGGCATGGCTCTAAATTTATGCAAGTTTGGGATTGTGATATTATGCCCTAGAATGCAGGAATTTGTGACAGTCTATTCTATCATGTTGTGGTATACTGGGTCAAGGTTGTTGGGATTAATATGGAATCTGAGGGAAAGCAGGGAGGTTTTTGGCTGTAGCGGTAGTGTGAGCTTTAAGAGAAGTAGTGTTCACAAAAAAAAAAAAAGTATAGAAAGATAAAACAACAATATCTACTTGACTGTTTTGCCTTAAGCATATCTACATCTTAAACTGTCTATAATGAAAATTGGTTGGTACTACAATATTACATTTAATTGAGGTGAAATATAGCATTTCTTATACTAACCTAAAATTTTCAAAGAGACATTATTTTATATTACACCAAACAGGTATAAAGTAATTTAGGAGAACATCTAAATTATTAGGACATAATGAATTCAGGAATATGGGCATATATAATAAAGATATAACAGTAGCTATATTATATATAAAACATATATAATAATATAATATAGCTATAAGGTATAGATAATACCATCATATATGTAGATATTAGTAGCACAATGCCATGAGGACAGCCAGCAAAACCTGTTTGGAATTCTGAATCTTTTATTTTCTAATGTTTGACTTCAGGCAATTCATATCATCCAATCAACCCTCAGTTTTCATGAATGTTAAGTAGAAATATCAATTCCCATCTAGGAGGATTTAATAAAAAATATAGATAGATATAAGAAATATAGTTCAACATCTATTATTTTTGTAATATTCAGTATTTGATATTATTATTATTGTCTACCAGCTCTCCACTGAGCAATGTAGCAGTTAACAAACGTACAAAAGGAAATGTTTGCAACATTTCTCTCTGTCTCTCTCATATACATATATAATCTCTGTCTCTTGCACATGTATACACACATTTATTAATAAAATATATAAATAACTCCTATCATTTAATAGAACAAAGACAATGGATCCAGTAAAAATATGGAAAAATATATGAACAGGAAATTTATTTATTTATTTATTAAGAGACAGAGTCTTGTTCTGTTGCCTGGGCTAGAGTGCAGTGGCATCATCATAGCTCACTGCAACTTCCAACTCCTGGGCTAGAGTTATCCTCCTGCCTCAGCCTCCCATGTAGCTAGGGCTACAGGCATGCTGACACCATGCCAGGCTAATTTTTCTTATTTTTTGTACACATGGGGCCTCGCTACGTTGCTTAGGCTGGTCTCATTAAATAAATGATTATATAATTAATTACAAAGAGAAGTTCAGGGAAGCTAAATTTGTCAATGAGTGTAGACATCTCTGACAATATTCAATTAAAGGATAAAACATGAAATATGAGAGGAGTTTATCAAGGGAATAGCAAGTGGTATAGAAGAGAACAATGCATACTGAGGGTAGAGCATGCTCAAGGTTAAGAGAGTGGATCAGAAACTGAGGGCCTTAACAAAGACCAATGAAGCTGAAGGACTCTGGGAGAGGAATGTAATTAGATGAGATGGTAAGGATTGATCTCTGGTAGAGAATCAGGTCTATGGTAGATGCACAATAAGTTATAAAGAAGAAGGTGGGATGATGGTGATGATGATAATAAAGCAGTTTTCTAAGAAAAATGTTTTTAAAAAGATCATTCTGTATGACATATGCCATATAGTTACAACCTATTAACCTATGGTTTGTAACTTAACATCCTGATCTTTGCTTTCTAAAAGCGTGAGGCAATTCTAATCATCACCATCATCATGTTGGAGGCAACTGATGATATCAATGGCTATACTTAGGGCCATAGTGTATAGTTAGTCATTATGATGATTGTCTTCACTATGTGTTTAATTTTAGTGGGAAAAAGAAAAAAAAATGAAAGAGAGAGGGAGAGAAAAAGGGAGAGAGAGAGAAGAGAGAGAAAATAACAGAATCTGGCCATTGAAGTCTTTCAGTCTTGATAAATTGGATTACAAGAAAATAGGTACACGTTTCACTGATTCCAAGAAATATTTACCATACACTAATTTGGAATTTAATCTCTGCCAAACCCTCTGGGCAACGACTAAAAGTCTATCATAATGCCACCTTTCTGAATGCCAAGAATTATCTTCAAAATTATATATCTTCTGGGGTAAAGAGAAAGGTAAAATAAAATTCTTATTTGCAAATATATTCTCAAATACTCATCTAGTGAATATTTGTGGTAAATATTTATTCCACTTGTAATGTCTAGAAAGCTGTGGATCATATCACTTGGTCATTAGTTTGACCATTACCAGAAAATAGTTAAATTTCATTTACATAAAAATATTAGAAAGTCAAATCAACTATAAAAATATTTTGCCTAAAAGCATATGAGTGCTCAAAATGTCATAACATTATTAATTATTATCATTGGCCATTTTGAAATTTCATTTCATACTTTTTAGAATTCTGTTATCTACACATAGGTAATGGTAAGATATGGCAAGTTCGTTGCAACATCAGCATAACAAGTGCTTCAATACTGTCAGGTTCAAATTTAACAGAATTGTGCAAGATAAAATGTCTAAGCTACCACCCTATTAACCGATGTCCCTGATTACACATATGTTACCATAGAATTGTAGTCACCTATACTCTCAACAAATGTGAATCAGGATGTTAAATAGCTGCCCAAACACCCAAGCCACAGGCTAATAGATTACAACTTTGTAGCATATATCACAAAGTTTCTCAGAAAACTGTGCTTTGCTTTGATCATATATTTTTTCAAGTTGCAACTTATCCAGAGGGGAAAAAAAAAGTTGGGTTACATATTCGCTACCCAGTCCTGCATTATAAGAAAAATGTTAATTATCTAACAGCATGTTCACATTTTCTACTAGTTGGCAAGTATAGGGTTTTGGCTGCTATCACTTCTCCAATAGGTACTGGAGTTTTACACATTTGTTATCAGCACAAAATTCGCCTTGTCTAGTTGTACTGCCTACATATTCCACTGTTCCAGGAATCATTTAAGCATATAATAAATCGAGTTTCAATGAGCTGGAACCTCCCGCTTCAGCCGATTTTTCAGCAAATTGTTTT
Organism: Avahi laniger; assembly: GCA_963575035.1. NCBI lineage: Eukaryota > Metazoa > Chordata > Mammalia > Primates > Indriidae > Avahi > Avahi laniger. The sequence continues at coordinate 20,710 of CAUYSK010072102.1, read as the reverse complement.
CCAGCTGTAGGTTCAGCAGGAGTTTTTCCCACTCCTGAAAAGATGGCTGTAATGGCCACATATTTTATATGCCAATTCTGAAATCATTTTAATCAGCTAGTTATTATGCATTAAGTCAGTGATGAGCAAATTTTAAAAGGGTTCACATCACTCTATGGATATGGCAAATATCTTTAATAAACTTTGCGTTTTGGCACTAAGTTCTGATATAACAAAAACAAGGCCAATCTATTTGGGGCTTCGCCATAGATCAAGAAAAAATGCTGTTTCGCCATTTAGAGTATGCTTTTCTGCATACTGATGTTCCAACAAACATCACTGGAGTATGAAGCAAGTATTGATGTTTGAGGATCAGAGAACCCCAAACTTTGAATTTAGTTTAATCACTGGCATATGTTCCCATCTAAACTCATGTTCTCTTTTGAAGCAAATAGATATGAGGGTATTCAAACGAACCACTTTGAGAAGGAAATTGTGGATCACTGGTTTATCCTATTTAAGATTCTATATATACTTGGCAACAGCCTAATTGGGTATGTGTGTACCTCTGTCTCTCTTTCTCTCTCTCTTTAACTCTCTCTCTCTCCACACACACACACACACACACACACACACAAATGTGCATGTGTATATATATATATAAATATATATATAAAGTAAATATATTAGGATATGTTATACATAACATCAATTATGTGTAGAAAGAGATACCTAACAGTTTATTGGCTATCGTTTTTGCTTGTCCACAGTAGTTCTAACCATTCAATATATTTCTTTTAATATCATACCCTCTTTTATTTGAGAAATTTTTCCACCTCTATGTGGACCCATGAGGAATGGCAGAGAACAACGGGAAATATATGCAGAAATGAAACAGAAGTGTGCTTAAAATAGTTTGCAGGTCCCCATGTTATGAGACTATCATATAGGTGGTCCATGGTTGATGGAAACATCATTATGCAGCACATGACTGTATTTAAGGTGTACAGCTTGATGTTTTGATATATGTATACACTGTGATGTGATCACCACATCAAGCTAAATTGACATATCCATCACCTCGCATAGTTGTCTTTTCTGTGTGTGTGTGGTAAAAACACATAATCTACCCTCTTAACATTTTCAAGTAAATCAAGTGCTGTTAACTATAGTCAACACTCTGTGCATTAGATACACAGGACTTATTTATCTTGTGTAACTGAAATTTTGTACCAGTCAACATCTCCCCATTTCCCTCTCCCCCAAGCCCTAGCAAACACCATTCTACTCTATGTTTCTATGTGTCTCACTGCTTTAGATTCCACATATAAGTGAGATCAGGCAGTATTTGCCTTTCTGTGTCTGGCTTATTTAATTGAGATGACGTCGTCCAGGTTTATCGATGATGTTGCGAATGGCAGGGTTTCCTTCTTTTGTAAGGTTTAAAAATATTCCCTTGTGGATATAAACATTTTCTTTATCCATTAATCCACTGACAGACACTTAGGTTGTTTCCATATTTTAACTATTGTGAATAATACTGCGATGAATAGAGGGGCACAGATATCTCTTTGAGAACTCTCATTTCATTTCCTTTAGATATACACTTAGAAATGGGATTACTATTATAAATTATTACTAGTCCTATTTTTAATTTTTTGAGGAAACTCCATACTGTTTTGCATAATGGCTATACCAATTTATATTCTCACTAACAGTGCACAAGGGTTCTCTTTTCTTTACATCCTTGCCAAGAGTTATGTTTTTCTTTTTGATAATAGCCATTCTAACAGGTATGAAGAAAGTCTCATTGCTTTGATTTGCATTTCCCTGATAATTAGTGGTACTGAGGATCTTTTCCTATCTCAATTGGGCATTTGTATGTTTTCAATAAAATGTCTATTGAGGTCCTTTGCCCATTTTTAAATCAGATTATCTGTTCTTTTGCTATCCTTATGCATTTTGGATATCAACCCCTTATCACATATAATTTGCAAATATTTACTCTCATTCCCTATTCCCAATATTCCCTAATATTTTCTTTACTCTGTTGATTGTTTCCTTTCAAATTCCTTTCCACCTTTAAAATTTCTGCTTTCATGATTCTTTCTTTTGGAAAAGGAACTACAGTGTTGCCAATTATCCTGTTTGAGTTCCCACAGTGAGTAAATTGTATAGACAGAGTTTAAATGCAGTTTTTTGTTTTTTGGTTATTGTTTAATGCTACCAAAGCCCATGCTTCTAACTGTCATGTAAAACTATTTTCCATGTCAATGTTCTTTGTTTTGGAGGAGTGCATAGCCTAATTTGCTTAGGAGAAAGACATGGAAACACAAAACTTTCCACAAGGAGAAAGCTTTAAACAAATTTTATTTCTAACATAATCATTCTTGCATTTACTTTTTTTGAAGTATTCTCCTAAATGGCACTCATTTAGGCAGTATGTTCTATCATTCTTCAATCTCTCTCCTAGATCCTTTCCTTCTGTTTGTTCTGTATTGCTCTGTTTTATATGTTTTTTTTTTTGCTGGGAATATCATGTTAACTAGCTACATCTATGGACCACATACACTATATTTTCATTCTCGATGGAATTCATTCGCTTTACTTGGTCTTTACAAAGTGACTATTAGTGAGATGGTGAATCTAAGTTCCTTATTTTAACCAATTTTATTTTATTCTATTAGTTTCTAAAATTAGCATCTTTAATTTGGTTGGTATATATTTTAAATCATAAGCGATTACAATATCAGCATCTGGTTGCTGTCTCATTGACCATTCAATAGCCTACTTTCATCATTACGTGAGCATTTGTCATGTTTTCTTTAGGGCTCTATCTCCTCAAGAACTTAGTACAGGGCTTAACAAATAGTTGGTGAATGTTGACAAAATTAAGGGATGAATTTACTTTCAATCCCAATATTTTCATCCAGCAACTCCCCATTTCTTCATTTCTCAAAACTGTGAACATTGACTATTTTTACATTCACTGAGTGAAATAGGTATAGATGGCTCTATACTCTCCATTTTTGTGGCAAATAAACTGGTATTTATGGAGACATGTTTAAAACTAGAAGTTAGATTGAATTTCTATTTTACTTTACCAATTAAGAAACCCGGTAACTCCATCCCTTTAAAATAAGAGTAATTGATCAAAAACATAAATTATATCACATTAATTGAATACTTAAAACTTTCTGATGGCAATTTTTTGCACCTAAAACAGAAGCCAAACTCCAGAGGATCACAAATTCCCACCTGATCTTATGCTACTAACATTAAAGCACCTAAATATACAAAGCAAATATTAACAGAATTGAAAAGAGAAATAAAAAGCAATACAATAATAGTAGGAGACATTAATACCCCACTTTTGGCAATGGATATATCATCCAGACAGAAAGTAATGAGGAAACAGCAGACTTGAACAACACTATGGACCACGTTGACCTAACAGATATATACAGAGCATTTCATCCAACAGCAGCAGAATACACATTCTTCTCAAGCACACATGGAACATTCTCTGTGATGAAGCATATGTTAGGTCACAAAAAAAGTCTTAACAAATTCAAGATTTAAATCACATCAAGCCGCCGGGCACAGTGGCTCACGCCTGTAATCCTAGAGCTCTGGGAAGCCAAGGCAGGCGGATCGTTTGAGTTCAGGAGTTTGAGACGAGCCTGAGAAAGAGCGAGATCCCATCTCTACCAAAAAAATAGAAAGAAATTAGCTGGACAACTAAAAATATATAGAAAAAATTAGCCAGGCATGGTGGCACATGCCTGTAGTCCCAGCTACTCGGGAGGCTGAGGCAGGAGGATCGCTTGAGACCAGGACTTTGAGGTTGCTGTGAGCTAGGCTGACGCCACGGCACTCACTCTAGCCCAGGCAACAGAGTGAGACTCTGTCTCAAAAAAAAAAAACAAATACAAAAATAAAAAATAAATCATATTGAGGATATTTTCTGATCACAATGGTATGAAAGTAGAAATCATTAATGGAAAAAACTGGAAAATTTACAAATATGTGAGAATTAAGTGACATACTCTTAAATGAAAAATAGATCAAAGAAGAAATAAACAGAAATAAAAAAGTACCTTGAGACAAACCAAAATGAAAACAAAACCTACCAATATTTATGAGATACAACAAAAGCAGTTCTGAATGCAAAGTTTATAGAGATAAAGGCCGATATGAAACATAAGAAACTCAAATAAACAACATAACTTTACACCTCAGGGATCTAGAAAAGGACAAACTAAGCCCAGAGTTATTAGTAAGAAGGAAATAAAGATCAGAGCAGAAATAAATGAAATAGAGACTGAAATAATAACAACAGAAAAAATCAGGGAAACCGAGTTGGTTTTTTGAAAAGATAAACAAAATTGGCAAAACTTTACCTAGACTAAGGAAAAAAGAAAGAAGACTCAACGAAATAAAATCAGAAATGAAAGAGAAGGCATTATGGGACAACAACGAACAATTATACACCAACAAACTGAATAACTTAGAAGAAATGGATAAATTCATAGAAACACAAAACCTGCCAAGACTGAATCATGAAGAAATGAAAATCTGAACAGACCAATATGGAGGAAGGAGATTGATCAGTAATAACCTGTCTTCCTTCAAAGAAAAACCCAAGATCTGGTGATGTCACTCATGAATTCTACTAAATATTTAAAGAAAAATTAGCATAATTTCTTCTCAAATGCTTCCAAAATATTTAAGAGGAGGGACAACTCTCGATACCGGAAACTATAAAACTCTGAGAAGAAAACAGAAACAAAGCTCCTTGACATTGATCTTGGCAATGCTTTTTGGATATGAAACCAAAAGCATAGGCAAAAAAAGCAAAAATAGAGACAAATGGACTATATCAAACTAAAAAGTTTCTGGACTGCAAAGGAAACAACAAAGTAGAAAAGTAACCTGCGGAATGGGAGAAAATATTTTCAAACCACATATCTGATAAGGGGTTAATATCCAAAATATGTAAGGAATTCATACAACTCAACAGCAACAAAACAAAACAAAAACCAAATAATCTGAATAAAAATGGGCAAAGGACCTGAACAGACATTTTTTCCAAAGAAGATATATAAGTGGCCAACCAGTATATGAAAATGTTCTCAATAATGCTAATCGTTGGGAAAATAAAAGTCAAAACTACGATGATATATTGCCTCACATCTGTTAGGATGGCTATTCAAAAAGACAAGAGATAACAAGCATTAGAAAGGATGTGGAGAAAAGGGAACACTTGTGCACTGTTGGTGGGGATGTAAATTGGTATAGCCATTATGGAAAACAGTATAAAGTTTTCTCAAAAATTTAAAAATGGAACTATCATAAGATCCAGTTATCCTACCTGTAAGTATACTTCCAAAAGAAATGTAATCATTGTCTTGAAGAGATATCTATATTCCCATGTTCACGGCAGCATGATTCACAATAGCCAAGGCATGGAAACAATCTAAGTGTCTGTTTATTCATGACTAGATAAAGAAAATGTGGTGCTTATATGTAAATATATACCTACACACATGCACACACACACATAGTGGAATATTATTCAGCTGTAAAAAGGAAGGAAATCCTACCATTTGTTACAACATGGATGAAATGGGAATGCATTTTGCTGAGTGAAATAAGCCAAACAAATCAGGACAAATGTTGCATGATCTCACTTATATGGGGACGACATATGTGAAATCCAAAAACGTTTAACTCATAGAAACAGGCGGAATGGTGGTTGCCAGGGCTTGGAGGGTGTGTGAAATGGGGTGATGTTTGTCAAAAAATACAAACTTTCAGTTATAAGATGAATATGTTCTAAAGATCTTAATGTACAGCATGGTGAAAATAGTTAAGAATACTGTATTTTATAGCTGAAATTTGCTAAAAGAGTAGATCTGAAGTATTCTTACTACACACACACACACACTCACACACACACACACACACACACACACACAAGGTAACTGTGAATTGATGGCTATGTTCAGCATTTCATAATGCATATATCAATTCCTCATGTTGTATTCCTTAAATATAAACAATATTACCTCTCTGTTATACCTGTGTAAAGGTGGGAAAAATAGAATGTAATTTTGAGGATTATTTAGAAATAAAAATGACTCTTGGTAATTGAAAACATAAAGGCAAAAATTAAAAAATCAATAGAGGAATTGAAAGATAAATTAAAAAAATAATCTAGAAAGTAGATCAAAAGGATAAAATAAAGGAAGACAAGAGAGAAAAAATATGAAAACTAGAGCACATGAAAATATTATCTCACATCTGAGTAAGAGGAACTCCAAAAAAGTTAAGAAAAGAAAATTATAAATGAGAAAATAACCAATATAATATTAATATTGTGAAAATTTCCCAGCTCTGAAGGATATGAGTCTCTGAATGATAGGTCCAACAGATTGTCTAGAACAGGTTGTAAAATTAGGTTTAATTCCAGAAAAGTAGTGGCAAAAGAATATTCTAAAATTATCCAAGGAGGGAAACATAGGTCATATGCAAAGGATCAGAGATAAAAAGGACTTTAGATTTCTCACCAGCACCCTCAGATGCTGAAGACAATGGAGCGAGGTCTTTAAAATGCTGAAGGGAATTAATTTTCAACTTAAAATTACACACTCAGCTAAATTATATGTCAAGGGAGAGTGTAGAATAAAGCCATTTTAAAACACATAATATGTTTAAAAATTACCTCCCACACAATTTTTTTAAAAGAAAGTTATGGTAAAAAATAAATAAATGAGAACCTAATCAAATTAAAAAGCTTCTGCACAGCCATGGAAACAATCACTAAAGCAAATAGACAACCTACAGAATAGGAGAAAATGTTTGCATGCTATACTTTTGACAAAGGACTGATAACTAGAATCTGTAAAGAACTCAAGCAAATCAGCAAGAGAAAAATCAAACATCCCCATTAAAAAGTGGGCAAAGGGCATGAACAGAATCTTTTTCAAAAGAAGATAGACTGATGGTTAACAAACATATGAAAAATGCTCCACATCTCTAATCATCAGGGAAATGCAAATCAAAACCAAAATGAAATATCACTTAACTCCAGTGAGAATGGCTTTTGTCAAAATGTCTCAAAACAACAAATGTTGGCATGGATGCACAGAGACAGGAACATTCATACACTGCCGCTGGGACTGCAAACTATTTACGACCTCTATGGAAAGCAGTATGGAGATCTCAAAGAACAAAAAGTAGAACTACCATTTGATCCAGCAGTCCCACTACTGGATATTTATCCAAAGGAAAAAAAGACATTCTATAAAAAAGACACCTGCACTCAAATGTTTATAATAGCACAATTCACAACTGCAAAGATGTGGAAACAACTTAAGTGCCCATCAATAAATGAGTGGATTAAGAAAATGTGATATATATATATCATGAGGTACTACTCAGCCATAAAAAAAAATGGTGAACTAATACCTCTTATATTAATCTGGATGTAGCTGGAGACCATTCTTCTAAGCCAAGTATCACAAGAATTGGAAAACAAACATCACATGTATTCACCCTTAAATTGGAACTAATTGATTAACACTTACGTGCGCATATAGAAATAACATTCACCCGAAATCTAGCAGGTGGGGGCGGAAGGGATGGGTAAATTTACACTTAATGTGCACAATGCACACTGAGAGATGGGCATACTTGTAACTTTGACTCAGACGGTGCAAAAGCAATTTACATAACCAGAACATTTGTACCCCTGTAATATTCTGAAATTAAAGAAAGTTGCTGTGGAACATGCTCCACCAAAATAAAGTTTATAAACCAAAATAAAAGCATATATGGCATACAGGATATCTGACCAAAAGAAAGAATAGCATGTTTTCTATGCTGGAGAAGGTAGAAATATCTTTCTATTACACCTTTTTGCTACTCCGCGATGTCCCTATGCTCTTTACTCTAGTCATATTGTACTTTCCAGTTTACGCCATACTTTTCTTGTCTATGCTTTACACAGGATATTTATCTAATTAGCTCCTAATCATCCTTTACTATTCCACCCAGAACACCTACCCTTCTGACTACCATCTAAAAAAACCTTCATTGAGATCCTCATTTGAGTCAGATATCTTTGCTGTGAGCTGTCCAATCCTCTAGGGAAACATTAAATATTTTGATTTTAATTGTCTCCTTAATGTCTGACTCTTTCCTGCTTAACTACATATCCCTTGAGGGCAGGAGGCATGTTTTATTACCTTTATATCTCTAACATCCAGTCTGATAATCAATATTGAACAACAAAATGAAAGAACAAATTTAATTCATTATTTAAAGATAGGCATCTGATTAAAGAGCTCATTAAGTTACTGAGTAATAACAAGACTAAAAATAATGAGGTAGCATATACCTCTATAGCTACCACTTATTAAGTAGATCATTCACAATCTCAGACCTGTTCAAGTCACAGAGTCGAGATTTGAACTCATATCTGTTGAACTCTGGTGTCCCAGTTGAACTACCGTGTAGTTCTCTCTTCTAAGGAGAAAGAAGATATTATAATGCACACTTATATAAAAGCTAATTAGAGCATCCTCATTTAGAGAAAGAGAAGTTATGTGGCAAAAAGGAGTCTATGAATTCTAGTTGTATGAGAACAGAAAAGCCAGTATATTCTTTTTAACTTATTTGGAAAAAAACACTACCTTCTTTCCCTAGGTGAGAGTTTATCTGCCAAAACTAATCCTAGAGTGAGTTTTATGACTATGTTATAAACCTCTGTAAAGAATGTAATAGAAATGCTGACAGAGCCCTCCTTACAGAGGGTTTAGAAGGTATAGCTATAAAACAGAAGTAATTTCTAGAATTTGGAAATTATGCATGACTGTAAAGACAAACATATTTGCCATAAATTGAAGCCCACACCTTCATGGGGATATATTGGCTCCCATTTAATTCAAGGTCAGCAATAACTTTAAAACAAATTCTATTAAACTCTCATCAAGCTGTTCAAGTTAAAATTAAAGGGGAAAAAATACAACAAAACTCTCTGTAGAAAAATAAATCATGCAAAATTTCAAATAAACTTAAATTCAGCTAAAGGAAACCAGGAACAAAAATCTTCCTTTTAAAATGCTTTTCCTAAAAGAGCAAAAAGAGTCCAGTATTTTGGAAGCAAAAATAACAAGAACTTGTGAAATTTTACAAAAAATACACTATGAATCTGATTACATAGAAAATGATGATGAAATTCAAACAATTTATCAGTCAATTTGTCAATAGCTCAGTCACTTGTCAACTGAATTCTCTTTGATGGAACATTTAAATAGCCTTTCTTCTGTTGTTAGGGACAAAGGGCAGATTAGGGAAGATTTCAAAGGACACAAAATTAGTCTACTGCCCCTACAATTAGGTTTTGTCTTATCCAGGCACAAATAATTGTACATTTCTACCAAAGGTTTTCCTATATGTATTTTTTTCCTGTTTCCTCCTCCTGAGGCCGTGCTCCGTAATACTCACCTTAAGATACTTTTGTCCCCATCCAATCTCACCCATCCTGTGTCTCTTGATTCTACCACATTCAAAAAATGTATTTGAAAGACTCTGGGCTATGTAATTTTAAAAAACTGCTTTCAGATCTCGTGTTTGTATATCATTGATTAGGTGATGTGGCAAATTCCTAGTTTATCTCAAATGTTTATTTTGTCTATAAAATGGGATCAATAAAACATACTTATATTAATGTAAATGCCAAGAAAATCCCATTTTGAGGGCTAATGTCCCTCTTGTTTTTGGCACATGGTAATGAGAGATTTTTATCCACTATGATCACCAAAATATCTAAGAAATCAGGTGAAGCTAGGGTCTTAAATTAATATAGACTAATGCTCTTAGATGATAATGCAGCATAATAACTTTAGATACAAATGACAGGTTTGAAATCTAAAAGTCCTTCTAAATTTTGCAATATTTTTTTAAAGGATATGGGTTACTTGAGTACAGGCACAAGTCTCCAAAACATGGACATGTTTGATAAAAGCTAAGATTAAAAACCAGAAAACTAAGATCCTTTTTATCTCTTGAATGTACCTGAGACCAAAGGACATACTAGATACAAACTTCTGTTATCAGCTGTGACACCTATGAAGTCTGTGTTGTTCTTTGTATTTATTCTGTGGTTTAGCACAACATCTGAGACCTAGTAGGCATCGATAAATATTTGTTGAATAAATGAAGACATGAATGTAGTGAAGACAGACCAAGTCAATAGGTCTTTTGCTAGCAGGAAAAGGGAGTAGAGAGATACGGAAATAGCTGGAATGGAAATAGGGAGTCATAAAATGGTTTCCTTTTTTAAATCTCTCTTTGTTAATGTTGAAACTAGAGCATGTTTGAATGCTGATGGAACTAATAAAGCAGAGAGAAATAGATTGATAATAGAGATGAAGGAGAGAGAACAAAAATAAATATAACTAGAAGATCATGGTCCCTTAGAAATGAAAAGAACACAGGCTCCAGGGGAGATGTGGACGCATTGGCCATTGCTTCTAGGGAATCCATTTCCTCCATGGTCAGAGGAGGAAAATAAAAGATGGCACGAGCAGATGGGTACTTTTATTAACTGGAATTTGAATTTGCTGTATAAGGTCTAAATGCCTGGGGTCTGAAGTCCATAAACATTTTAGGGTCCTTTTTAAGATAAAAAAATTTTCAAAATTACAAATACAATTTAAGTAGAAGTCCTCGTAAGGAACTTATAAAAGTGTGTGCTCCTGAATTTTAAATTTCAGTAGTTTCATGGGAAATCTCTTTCTCTGTCTGAAATTAAATTCTGGTTCCATATTTTATTAGCTATATGAATTTGGACAATGTATCAATCTCTCTATGCCTACGTTTCCTCATCTATAAAATGACACAGTCATGATATCCATCTCATAGCATCTTAGGGATGATTAGATAAAATAATATTAGTAAAATAGGATTGAAAAAAATCATGTAAAGATTAGCTAAAACAATCTATGCAAAAATAGTCTATGTAAATCATAAAGTTACTTCTCAATAAATTCTGGTTATTATATAAAGTCCCCGGTACATAGCAAGGACACAACAAATGTTAGTTTCTACTCCAGCTAGATGAGAAGTAATTTTTCATTTGGAATCTAAAGAATTCCTAGCAGTCATTACAATTAAAATAGTTTGTTTTTTTTTTTCTTGAGACAGAGTCTTGCTCTGTTGCTTGGGCTAGAGTGTCATAGTGTCAGCCTAGCTCACAGCAGCCTCCACTCCTGGGCTCAAGGGATCCTCATGCCACAGCCTCCCCAGTAGCTGGGACTAAAGGCACATGCGCCACCACACCACCATGTCTGGCTAATTTTTCCTTTTCTTTTTTTTTTTTAGTAGAGACAGGGTCTGGCTCTTGCTGAGGCTGGTCTTGGATTCCTGAGTTCAAGCAATCCTCCTGCCTCGGCCTCCCAGAGTGCTAGGATTACAGGTGTGAGCCACGGCTCCCGGCCTTAAAAGAGTATCTTTAAAAAATACTTTTCCTCCACCCTGCTCCTCCTGTTTCTATTTCTCCTCCTCCTTCTCTTTTATGTGCTAGAATACAGGACAGCAGAAAATCCATCTGTAAACTCAGGAGAATACCCTCCCTGTGGGTAAAAACAATACCATTTACATCTGAAATAGGGAGCATGGTATCTATGCCCATGGTGAATAGATACCATGGTGCCCATGGTATCTATTCAGCAAACTTTTGCTGTTAAGAAAATTATTGAAATTATTGTATCATCGATAGTTCAAGAATCTAATAAAATGTGAATGCTAAATATTGTCTCAGAACCACTGGTGGACGTGGTGACTTTCTAGAGTATGTGGTATAGTTCCTTTTCACCATGATGTCATAATCCCATGTCTGAGCAGAGAGTAACCCTACCTCTGGTATGAAGTCGGCATTCAGTATTTGCTTAACAGCTGAAAGGTTTCTTGTGAGAGAAGGAAGGTAGATATGAAGGGTGACTGCAGTTTTTACACATTACCAAACCCTAGGAGAGAGAGTGCCTAAAAGGCATTCTCTATCACAAAACATTCATTTTGATAAGTCTGTCACCAACAGAAATGTAAAACAATGCTAAAAAAAATTTACTTCAAGTATTCATAACCAAAAAGCTGTTCATTCAATTTTCTGCCGTGGCACATACTCAAATGAGGCATAAAACATTTAGCACTGGTGTTCTCCAGGTTTATTAATGCTTGCTAACTCATTTATTCTCATGCTGATAATCTTGCCCGAAGCATCTCACTTTTAGTAAGGTACTAAAGTGACTTGGGTTGCAACCACATCTGTAGTAATTAGTTAGCTGAATCTGTAAGAAATTGTTGAGATACTTTGTTATTGCTAAAATAATTCAAAATTCTAAGAATTTACCTCAGAATACTTTTATCTACCATATGTCCATACCTGCATAATGTGAAGGAATAAGTGAATTCATGTAAATTTAAAAAAGAAGTTTTTTGTTTTTCTTTTTTGGCTGTGTTGGGGAAAGAGATTTCCAATATGTGTATTGGTAACAAGCAAAGTAAACAATGAAAAATAAGAAAATGACTGATGCTAAAGATAACAGAAATATGGCTTTTTTCCTGAACAACTGCCGTCTCCAACCCCCAGGCTGAGACCCAGTACCAGTGTGGCCACTTAGGAACTGCTGTGCCTCATAGCCTGAGCTCCACCTCCCCCATCCCTCTCCGTGGAAACTTGTGTTTTCCATGAAATCAGTCCCTGGTGCCAAAAAGGTTGGGGACCACTGCTCTATAAGACAATCTTTTTTTTTTTCTTTCTCTTTTTTGAGGCACAATCTCTCTCTGGCACCTGGGCTAGAGTGCGATGGCCTCATCATAGCTCACTGCAACCTCAAACTTCTGGGCTCAATGAGATCCTCCTGCCTCAGCCTCCTGAGTAGCTGGGACTACAGGCACGCACCAGCACACCACTGTGTCAGGCTAATTTTTCTATTTTTTGTAGAGACGGGGTCTCTCTGTGATGCTCAGGCTGATCTTGAAATCCTGACCTCAAGCAATCTTCCCACTTCAGCCTCCCAAAGTTCTGGGATTACAGGCATGAGCCACCACACCCAGCCCTCTATAGGACTATCTAAAAGGCCTTCTTGAATAAAACTTGGATGGTAAGGAAACCATATTTCTCATAAAATTTGGAAGGAAGTTTAATGTTCAAGATACAAACCTAAAACCATTCAATATAAGAAGCAGAATGACAATGTTTAAAAAATGCCAAATTACAATGAAACAGATTCAAGCCTGAGTTAGTCCCCAGTAGAGCCAGGCACCTGGACAGAGGCGATTTTTCCTTTTTCCATTTCTGGTCTTTTAGAAACTGCTTAAAGAGCATTGATCACTGAAATTATGATTTGACATATGATGATAACTTAATATGTTATCTTCTATCAGAGACTGAAAGATAACATCTTGTCCACCTCCCCGATGTAACAAAAAAGACTATCGAGCTTCAGAAAGGTGAGTGACCCACAATCAAGCACCTCAGAGTTGAAATTTCAGTTCTACCACTTACAGACTTCTATTAGCAGTGCATTATGTGGCATGACACAAAACTAGTGCATACCCAAGGGATATCTTACCTAGTTAGCTCGAGCTTCCTTATAGGCAAAAACCTAGTGCTCACCTTTCCATTTTCTAGCTTATTTTGGCCTTTACATTACAAAAAAAACAAAAGTGGACAACAATGCAGAGGTCAGGGATGCTGACCATGCCTATATATTTGAAAATGCACATGTAACTTTGACTTCTTCAAAAATTAACTAATAGACTACTGTTGGCCAGAGTCTTACCTATAACATGAAAAGTCCATTGATACAAAAATCATAAGGAAGAGAAAATATATTTACACTCATTAAGTGGAAGTGGATCAAAAAGTTCTTCATCCTTGTTGTCCTCACGTTGAGTAGGCTGAAGAGGAGGAGGAAGAGGAGGGCTTGGTCATGCTCTGTGAGGGGTGGCACAAGTGGAAGAAAAGCCACTTGTAAGTGAGTCCACAGAGTTAAAAGTTGTGTTGTGCAAGGGTTAACTGTATTTTATTTGAGATACAGCCAGTAGGTGCTTAAGAACAAAAGCCACATATTTATTTTGCTCCTCGAAGAGGCTCAGTTCGCAGACATGCTGGGACCTTGTGGCCTGAAAAGCTGGTGGGGAAGGTGAGGAAGCTACGATGGTAAGGATGAGAGCCAGATCAAATCATTCCCAGGGCTGAGCTCCACAGGTAGTGGGTTAACATGTAATGTTTACCCTCAGGAAATCAGTGCATTCAGATTTAATCCAGGTCTGGGCCAGTGTCCAAGAGGATGTAATCTGGTAGAGGGGACAGCAATGGTTGTCTGAAAGTGATAATCCCTAAAGTCAAAGGTGTCTAACCATCGGTGCCAGACGACCAATCTTTCTGAGCAGAAAGGGCCACTGAGAGTAAAGGGAGAACAGGGAGAAACAGTCGAAAGGTGACTGGCAGAATATAAAGCCAGTGTTATGGTGCCTGCTAAGGAAGTTATGAATTGGGGGCTTATGCCTCCTGAAAGACTGTTATACTACAAAGGAAGTCAAAGTAGAAGAGCAGTCTTACAAACTGCAATACAAGTATCAAATTTGAGGATCTTAATCAACTAGGCCTACAAAAACCTAATGCTTTTCCACTCTGACCCATTTTTACAGAGTGCAGAGCTTATGAAGTACTCTCTGAGATGGTTAGGTAAGACTCGAGGACTGGATGTGGCTGAGCCTTTATGAACAAGGTATCGTGGAGTCCAGGTGATCAGAATTGGGTGGGAGTTGACGTCAACATCCTACAAATTCAGGGCAAGATTTGGCAGTGAATGGAATATGGCTGGATGAGCAAGTATCACTCAACAGACAAGAAGAACACAATTGAGTTTTCTTGGGAAACGAGTCCAATTTTGCTTTGTCCTGCTTTTAAAATGAATATACCTTTCTTCTTGAAATTTTCTTGAATAGGCTTTACACATTAAAAATAATAAATATTTATCCAGGGATTATCATGCTTTATGGTTTTCTACTATTTCACATAGCTTTCCCTAAAATGAGAGCTACAAAACCATTTGTGTGTGTGTTTGTGTGTGTGTGTATGTGTGTTAAGGAAAGTTCCAGTAGATAATATCAAAATAAAAAAGCTGTAACACAAGGGTAAGATGCTTATCACTCTTATATACCTTCTGTACAAGAAACCAGTCAGTGAAAGGGCCCCTAAAAATAAAGGAGACCACAGAGAGAAAGGAGATTCCACATTTCAACTTCAAAGTGGAAAAATCATTTGAATGAAAGCACCGGATAAAAAATGCTTCTTTCCACATAAAGATAAGTCTTGATTGTATTCTGGGGATAAGTACAGTATCCCCAGTCAAGGTCATAATGAGCAAGTTAGCTTTATGTTATAGAACAGAAACAGAAACTGTACATTTCCTCAATGAGCAAACAATAATATAAGATCAAAATTCAGATGACAAGCTTACTATACATTTTATATAAATTTATATCCTATGTACATATTTATGTCTCTATCATAAGATCAGCTTGAGAGTTATTAGAGACGAACACTATCTGAGATAGTAGTGTCAAGGAATTATCTCTACGGAAGAATGACGAGGACTCACTGCAACTCTGTGTTTATTAGCTGTGTAATCTCATATTATTATAATCTGGTTCTGCCTTGGTTTCCTCATCTATAAAATGGAGATTGTAATAATAAGTCATCCCTCATAGGGTTGGGGTAAGGATAAATGAAATAATTCAAGTATATACATATACAATTAATCATGGTAGTCATGCAATAATGTTTAGCTATAACTATTAAAGCACGATTCAAGGAGATACTCAGATTTACCAAAAAGAGTAAAAACTAGTGTTAATACAGCAGTAAATTGATAAACCAGCACTAACATGCCCATCTGCATCCACCTGCTTGTGAAGGACTTCCTTACTAAATAAGATAATCCATTTATCAGACCTCTCTAATTAGCAAGAACACAGCTTCTCTCTGTGTGCTCTTTTATCAGATATATGACATCAGTAGCAAATGACATGACAGTGATAGAAAAATTACAACAGGAACAGGTTCTGAATAAATAAAACCTGAAGCAAAATCTTTCCTGGTGCCAAGAATAGAATGGTTGAGATGGAGATGGATATTTCAGAATTGAGTGTAGAACAGTAAATCATACAATACTGACAGAACACTAGAGATGATGCTTTTGCAAAATAAAACTATGAAATATTGGTAGGGACATCCAGTTCTGCTATTTCACTGTGAATAACACAGTGAGCCTAATAAAGTAGCTGATTTATTGAAAACCTTATCACATTTTAAAGCGAGGTGTTTTCACCGATTCTCTTTACCCACTACAGAACTTATGCTGTTGTGCCAAAAGAGGGTTGGATCTTTATTCAAGGAAAATCAATTTCTTCTGCACTAGGACAATAGGAAATTCATCTGTCAATCCTTTGAATATAAACTTTTCAGCACATGCACTACCATATTCATGTTGAAAAAGTGAATCAATTTTTATAATCAATGGCTATAGTCTGTGTTATTTAGAAATATGATCTCGTTCTGTTTAATATCATTCTTCCCACTGTATGAATGTGCTTTCCCTAAATTGACAAAGGGTACTGGTTTTCTCTTAGCTCTCACAAAGACAAAACCATTCCATGTCCTGTGAAACAAGGGTAGGGCAGAAAGCTGGTGGGAAGCTTGGCCATTTCTCTAGTTCTGTATATCCTTGACTCCTGAATTCCTAATATTTCAGCTTGGGCACTTGTTTTTCAGAGTTCCTAAGAAAAATAGCCACTTCAGCTTTTATTTATAACTCTCTTTCTGATTGATGAAACCATGTCAGGTTAACAAGACAAGTCTATGAATAAATATTTCCTGTCGTTCCTCCCAGGAACCCACACACACATTTTCTTCTTTGGACCCATTTCTCATTCCTCGCCCTCCAATTCATATGAGTGCACACAAATGTGTCTTATTGCTCAATAGTAAGACCTTGAGCCCCCTTCTTGGCCCTCCATGAAACAAATAATAATCCTTCAAAAATAAATTAAAAGATATTTGTTTCCATTTTGGTGGCAACCTAATTCCTTGAAAAATTGATAGAAGGTAAAGAAAAATATTAATAGCTTTCCTTTGAGGAATCACCTACTTCTCAGACGCCCCTCATAAATGTCCTGTGTTAATTTCCATGAAAGAGTTGTGTATGGCCAATAATTAAGTAAATTTCTAATTGGTTTTGTGATGTTTGCCAAACATCACTACATAACAGATTCAAGATCAAACTATTAAATAATTCAGTATTACACTTTCAAAAAATCATATATCACCACAAGAATTAAAATACTTACAACATTTTTATAAATAGTAATTTTTTTTCTTATCTCAATATAAATTTTAAAAAAGTTGTGATGAAAGAAATAATGTTTCAACAATCTAGCTCAGGAACCATTAATTTTAATAGGGACACTGACCTGATAGATATTCAGAAGTTTTATTTTTTTATGTTTTAAAATTCAGTTATGCAACATTGCTGTTATCTACGTCACTGATTTTCAGCCTTTCAGCACCTAATCCTTTAGAAAAAGTGTCATAGTAACATCAAATATAAAGATCTATTTTTTATGTGTGTCACTATTGGTCATAACACTGACTAACTCATTCCTAAAATATTTGACAGTATTCAGCACATCTCTTGTTAAATATTATCTGTCTCCTATATCTTGATTTTGCCCAGAGCTTTCTGGAATTCAAGAGTATTTTGCTGATTACCTCAGTTTGCTATTCTTTGTTGTTACATTGTTCTTTTTCCCCCTTACAAGATTTTTCTACTTTAATTAAATGCGGATATTTAATAATTTACTTGAAAGGAAAAAAAATAAAGGGAATCAAAAAATATATTAGGCAACAACAGTGTTTTTTCTTCATTAATATAATTCCTCATTTGATGATTTTGCTAACCTTTTGTAGAATGCTGTAAAAGCCTTTATTAGTATTTCAATTACTTTTTTACATTAGAGAGAGAGAGAGAGGGAGGGAGGAGAGAAGAGAGAGAGAAAAGAAAGAATATGGATAAGATTCAACTAAAATTTGAGAATTTAGAAATTCAACGAACAGATCGTTCTAAAAGTGCATGATATGTTACTGTTGAAAAAATCAAACTTCATGAGTACAATATTTAATCAGAATTTCAGAAACTTCTCTGTGCTTTATAACTCCAAGCAGTTCCAAGGAAGCTATAACCTGGCAGAATTTTACTGAAGCTCCTTTTTAAAACAATGGTTTTTTTACAAGTGTGCCAATTTTGAATGACTTCGGGTATCATCTTCATATGCTCTGAACAGACAAATGAGCTTTTAAAATTTCTAGTACTGTGGCTATATAAGAGCCTTAAGTACACCCTCCTACTGAATATAGCCTTCTTTTCTCACCCTTTTGAGTGTTTTATCCTCTTGATAGCTACAGAAACTCTTAGGATGGGACCATGAGTCTTTCATAGAAATGGTAAGTTTATGTAACATCATCAAACTGCTGCATCCAGTTGCCCAGATGGTTTTACATATGAATCTTATAAAGCATTTATGCTGTTCTGAGTAAATTCTACACTGGCCAAGTTTCATTTGCTTTACCCTCATCCCCCAATCATGAAAGACTGGAATCTAAATAGTCTTATATTTCCAAATACATAGTAAAGACCAAAAATATAAAATAATTAAACATTTTGAAAATAACTCTACAGTGAACTCATATGTCTATCCTTATTGCTTATAAAATATAGATGCAAAACTTTTCATATATGTTAAAAATACTTCACACAAAAAATATCAAATTTATTAGTTGTAGATTTCTTCACAATAATGTATAAAATAGTTCAGTTCATAGGATCTAAGACAACATTATCCTAAATAAAATGAATTCATATTTGAACAAAAATGTTTGCTATTTATCTTATTTATTCTCTTTTAAATGTGACTTTGTTCTGTTTTGCTTCAAGTTTAGACTATGTCTTTGCTATAATACTAATTTTTTTAAAGTCATTCCCCTAATTCAGACTATACTTTCCTCTTGACTCTATGGAGTAGCAAACATTTTGGCAGCCATAGGCATTAGAAATATCCCTTGAAAGCAATTAACTTTCTTCTTCAAAAACAACATGCACCACACACCCATGTATACACATGTATGAATATGCACACCCACTCAAATACATACATATACACACCACATTATTTTTGAAACATGTATGGTTAAGTACCCTTGACCTAGTTAATGTAATAATATTCTATTTTTCCATTATTAAGAATCATATCTCTATTTTTACTATGTTGCTTTGCTATATACATCTGACCATACTTTATGTCACGAGAAATGTGAAAACATAAGGGAAGAATCAGAAAATCAGAGTGTACCTGTGAATGTGCCACTGATACCACAATTTTGAATCCATTGGCTGGCAACTCAGATGTCCCGAAGGTTGGCAAGCTTCATACCTTTCTGTCAATTTTACCTGACATCCCCAGTAACTAATAATATTTAATGATTGTTTCTATAGCTCCAATAGTATTCTTTATTGATATCCATAATTTTTTCCAAAGATACCTGCAGAAGAGGATCTGAAACTTGAAGTAGATGGCTTCTTATTAATGTATGTCCTCAGGTTAAGGCTAATTGTGCTTGCTGTTGACAGAGCTATGGCATGTCAGTCTTAGGAGATTAAAAAAAAAATAATGACATGTTCTGTGTCTCTCTTGATTAAATAGTTAGATTTTTTAGTTAGTTCACTCAAAAAGATTGATTATTTTTACAGGGACTAAAGTACTTATAAGTTGTACTGCATCAAAACTTTTTTGAAAAGTAGATGAATATACAAAATGGGAATTTGCTGAAAGGATTTGAGAATGTTGCATTTCGTAAGTTTATATGATCTCTGGTCCCTTTATTAGAGGAGAATCTAATAATATCATCTGGATTTAGTATCTATAGTTTCATGTGTATCAGAGTGGTGACTTGTTTTTTTTTTTTTTTTTTTTTTTAGACAGAGTCTCACTCAGTTTCCCAAGCTAGATAGAGTGCCGTGGCGTCAGCCTAGCTCACAGCAACCTCAGACTCCTGGGCTCAAGCGATCCTACTGCCTCAGCCTCCCAAGTAGCTGGGACTACAGGCATGTGCCACCATGCCCGGCTAATGTTTTCTATATTTTTAGCTGTCCAATTAATTTCTTTCTATTTTTGGTAGAGATGAGGTCTCGCTCTTCCTCAGGCTGGTCTCGAACTCCTCCTGAGCTCAGAACGATCCGCCCACCTCGGCCTCCCAGAGAGCTAGGATTACAGGCGTGAGCCACCGCACCCGACCGCTTTGATTGGTTTTCAAAGAACTAAAGAAGCAGCAGTCACCAAAATTAGAAGCTATTGCTGATATCTTTACTTCTAAAACAAAACAAAACTTTTTTGCATGTTGTTGCATATTTACTCTAATCCGGGTTATTTATTTATTTATTTAATTATTTTGAGACAAGAGTCTCACTCTGTTGCCCTGGCTAGAGTGCCATGGTGTCAGCCTAGCTCACAGCAACCTCAAACTCCTGGGCTCAAGTGATCCTCCTGCCTCAGACTCCCGAGTAGCTGGGACTACAGGCATGTACCACCATGCCCGGCT